>QLPN01000121.1:0-14659 GCA_003314395.1 Albatrellus ellisii
TACGTAGCGTTCTCCATTGCGTTCTCCATTGCGTTCTCCATTGCGTTGCGCTACGTTGCGTTCCCCACTGCGTCGCGTCTTGTTTCCACTACATTGGATTCTCCATCGCGCTCTCTATTGCGTTATTTTGTATCTGCCCTATCGCGCCATATCATCGGTTTATTACCCAAGTCGCGTTCATCTAGTAGCTCTGGTCAAATCGCACTATCGCCCCTGTCGCCCCTAACTACTAATACTCTCTACTTTGGTGTCTAGGGAACTTTACGGCTCGCACCCTCCAGCAAGTGCTGTGGTTGTGGTTACTTTCACCATACAGTACAACACAGTACATATCAGCGCCTGGTCCGTGTGCATGATCCAGTACTATAAGTAGATAGGTAGCTAGACGAATAGACCCCAGCTTGTTACAGCTGGTTCATCCCCCTCTTCTATAGTCTGAGTCTCCTCATCCCTTGGGCTTAGATCCAGGGCAGCTCCCGGTAAGCCTCTCCAAAGGAGAGCAGGGATAAGTCAGGAGTCGGTGGTCTTGCGCTATGGGCTGTCACCGTAGACTTGACGATCCTGACACTCACCTGGAACCATCCACCTCGGCAACAACTCCACTATACCCTACCTCGGAATAGGCACTGTTGAAGCCACAACCATGGTTCATGGACACATGCAACATATCACATTGCAAAATGTCTTGTATGCTCCTGAGGCTGGTGGGCAATTCATTTCTGTTTCTCAACTTACAAAGAAAGATCTGAACGTCAACTATTCACAAAATGAATGCTGTATCTCCAAAGGAACCACAGACCTCACAATTGGCTCACCTCACGACAGGACTTACTGGCTCAACCTCTCCATTGCATCCAGCTCCCATCTAGCCTTGTTGTCCACTTTAAAACCTTCATACTCTATTTGGCACAACCATCTTGCACATGCTCCTCTTGCAGTAATTCAGAAAATTGCCAACTGCACCACTGGATTCACAGTCATGTCCGGAAGTGCATATGCCCACATCCTGTGTCCTGGATGTGCCTCTGGGAAGCTTATGCAATGACCTTTTCATCCTTCAACAAAGCGTGCTGCCTGCACCTTGGAACTCGTTCACAGCAACCTTGTTGGTCCCATGCAGACTAAGTCCCTGCAAGGATCCCTCTACTTTGCATCATTCATTGATGACTACTCCAGAGAAGCAGTCGCCTTTGCCCTCACTTCCAAAGATAGGCTCTCCTGCACCCTTGAATTGTACCTCGCCTGGGTGGAAACTCAAGCCAATCATCGGGTCAAGACCCTCCATAGCAATCAGGGTGGTGAGTACGTCAACACTTCTGTTTGTACTATCTTGGACCAGCGAGGAATCACGCACAATCTCACTGTGCTGTATTCACCAGCACAAAATGGCCACATGGAAAGGTGGAACTGGACAATCATCAACTCTACCCTCTCTCTTCTCCATGGTCCCAGTGTCTCCTGCAGCTTTTGGGAGTACGCACTGCAAGCCACTGTACATACTTACAATCATACTCCACAGCATGCTTGCCAATGGGTCACCCCTGGGGATGATTCTGATTCCAGTCACAGACCCTCATCAGTGGGCATGCCACCCACCTCAGCTACCACTGTCCCTGCTGTGCCAACATCGATCATACCAGCTGCTCTGCCAACCACGCCTGCTTCTCCCCTGCGTTTTCACAGTCCCGACCTGCCAGTCACACTGCCATCTGTTGCACCACCCATACCCACTTGCACACATGCCACACACTTCTCTGATCATACCCCAGGCATTGTCTTACCATGCCCTGGTTACAACGCTGAAACTGGCTGCAGGTGTGCCAGATGCGCAGCCCTCTCTGGTGACATTGAGCCTGTCTTTACTGACCTCTCTCCTGTCATGCCCATGGTGCTGCCCACATCACCAGACAACACAATTGTGCCAACACACCTGGTCTCACCAATGCCCCCTCCACACTGCTCTGGATGCATCGTTCAGTGCCCCATCCGCTACAGGGGTGGTGCTTACACTGAGCGCGCATTCACCAACGTCCTGCAGGACCCCTCTGACGATGAGTTCGCTGCACCTGGCGCTGGGCCTTCCTTGTTGTCTCTGCTTGCTGCAGCTGCCATGGCTGGCAACCCCCTCTCCTTGCATGAAGCTTGTGCATCTCCCGACGCTGCCAACTGGGACTCAGCTTGCTGCTATGAGCTTGCCATGCTCAAAGGCATGGGCACATGGTCTTTAGTGGATCTCCCACACAGCTGCAGTGCCATCCCCAATAAATGGGTGTTCAAACTGAAGAATGACAGACGTCACCACACATGCTTGGTCACGAAGGGCTTCAAACAAGCCTCTGGTGTCGACTACACTGAAGTCTTCTCTCCCATCGCCTGCTTTGAAACACTATGCCTCCTGTTTGCGCTTGCTGCCTCTTGTGATTGGCACATCCACTCTATGGATGTCAAGAGTGCCTTCCTCAATGGCGATGTCGAGGAGGAGCTGTACATGCGTCAGCCCGAGGGCTTTGAACTCACCGACTTCACAGACAAGGTCTGCCGCCTCCACAAGTCCATCTACAGGCTCAAGCAGGCAGCGCATCAGTGGAATGTGAAGATGGACACCTGCCTGGCATCACTTGACTTTGCCTGCCTTGTCTCTGACACTGGCCTCTATGTCAAGTGTGGGGGGCACTCTTCCTACCTTTTTCTAGCCCTGTATGTCGATGACATCACCATCTTTGGAAGTGACTTAAGTGAGGTCCTCGAGCTCAAACATGCACTATCTTCTGCATTCAAAATGACAGACCTGGGCAAAACCACCATGTACCTAGGGTTGGAAAACAACCATGTTCATGTGTGGAAAACCCTCACCCTATGCCAGTCCAGGTACATCACTGCCATCATCGCACGTTTCAGCCTAGCAGGCTGCAACACCATCACGACCCCACTCCCTCCTAACACACAGCTCACTCCATTCACAGGCACCGCCAATGCAACCACCAGATCCCTGTACCAGCAAGTAATTGGGAGCCTCATGTATGCCACCATTGTATCCCAGCCAGACATATCCTTCGCTGTCACTTCCCTCGCCCAGTATGCTATGAACTGTGCACCAGAACATCTTGCAACAGCAAAACACATCTTACACTACCTCGCTGGCACCGCCACACTCGCGCTGTGCTATGATGGCAACCAAAATGGGGGAATCATCGCCCACTCTGATTCTGACTGGGCCACATCACTCACAGACCGCCAATCAACCAGTGCCTTTGTGTTCATGCTACATGGAGTGGCGATTTCCTGGTCCTCACACAGACAACGAGTTGTGTCTCTGTCATCCACTGAGGTGGAGTACATAGCCCTTTTGCAGGTGGGTGCGCAAGCAGCATGGTACCATAACCTTCACAACGAAGCACTCATTCCCCTCTCGTTACTGCTGACACTGTTCAGTGACAACAAAGGGTCTGTCGACTTAGCCAACAACCCAATTGTTGGAAAAGGCACAAAGCACATCAGTATTCGCTTCCACTACATCTGACAGTGTGTTCAGGAAGGCCTCATAACCATTCAGCGCATTCCCTCTGCAAACATAATCGCTGACGCTCTGACCAAACCATTGCCGTGCATCCCATTCGAGACCAACCACACCTCTCTCAGCCTCATTGCTTTGGACCTGCCAAATGAGGGGGGCTGTTGAAGTGCACTGGTATCTCACCTATAATTTCGCTCAGCATTTCCCTTTACTTCCACCTTACGTTCCCATTACTTATGCTCCTCAGAATTCCTCCTCACTCCCACTCCACTCACACCCCGGACAACATGCATCCCTCACATACATAGGCACCCTTGTACTTTAGGATTGTGTCTCCTCTTCAACCTTACTCTTTCTCACTATATAAAATGCATACATACTATACATCTCCTCAGTTGTTGTTCTACAAACACTGAGTGAGTACTGTCACTTCCTGCATTCTTGTTGCCTCTTCTCACTTCCCCTGCAGCTCCTACTCTTGCGTTGTGGCACTCACTTACTGCCACACCTCACTCTACTCGCTGCAGCAATGATGCTGTCTCTGATAACAATACTAGTTTCATATGTTGTCTGCCATAGCCTGCACAATCAGCATGATGGGGCAGCTCAAACCATGGTGCATAGAGCAATTGGTGAGTACTCTCTCACCCTTGCTTACCCACCTGCACCTGCATATGCACCCACACCGCTGCTGTACCAGCACAGCACAGCAGCTTACTTGCTGCCCATGTCACTCAAGATGATGCATGCAATTGGTATGTCTATCCTCCTATTCCCACCTGCACACCCATGTCCCTGCTGTCTCAACAGCACATGCCCCCCTACTTGCCCACATGGCCACTGTAGGAAGAGCACATGGCCAACTCTTCCACCACCTCAAACTCCAATCACACTCTCACCATACACACATGCACTTGAGCACTTCACCATGCACTCTGTGCCACCATGTCAATCCCAAAGCACATGCTCCACACCTGCCCCATCTGTGTCTGTGTGTGTGCATGCTGCCACCACATACACATACTAGGTGGGGTGAAAAAGACACCCACCATCCCACCCACACTGCCATGGTGGGTTGTGTCAATTGAGTTCCACAACCACTCTGTCAAGTACTATGTGAGTTGTGTCTTGCACTCCACATTTGCAAAAAGACTGATCCTGCCATGCCTCCCACAGCAATATGTGCTAGAGTCTGGCATGACAACAATCAACAGGGGAGCATCACATGGTCAGAGTCCTGGAACTTGATCTGTAAGTGTGCCACCCCCTACCCACTGTGCCACTGCTGTATGAACAGCACATGGCCACTACCACCCCACTCACACTGCCATTGTATCAGCATGGCGTGGCCACCACCTGCCCACTCACACTACCACTGTACCAGCACAGAGTGGCAACTTGCCTGCCTGCCCACCCACATCCACTCAAGACAATGTGAGTGATTGGTGTGTCTTTCCTTCCCTTTCCTTCTAATGTCTGAGGCACACTGTGCCTGCTCATGCCCATTGTTCATGCAGGCTATGGCAGGCAACTGTGATCAATAGCAATGTATGGAAGATCTCCCAGTATAGGGGAAACTGTAGGAGCATAGCTGCAGCACATAAGTTAGGTGTGGGCAGTAGAGGAAGTGCCACAATGCAATGTAAGAAGTCAGTGTTGTTGTAAGACAACTACTAAGAGTGGATGAGCTAACCTGCAGCACATAAGTTAGGTGTGGGCAGTAGAGGAAGTGCCATGACACAATGTAAGAAGCTGCAGGGTTGTGGTGAGAGAGAGGATGAGTTGGTAGAGGGGAATACTCACTCAGTGTTATTGTAAGACAACTACTGAGGGTATGTAGCATACATAGTACATCTTATATAGTAAGTGAAGAGGAAGGTTAAAGCAGAGAGTGGTCCTAGAGTACAAGGATCTCCATATGTGTGAAGGATGTGCATCATCCAGAGTATTGGTGGTGTGGGAGGTGACAGGAGGTAGTGTGTCAAGATTGTGTAGATGTATGTAAGGAGGTGAAAAGGAGGAATACCAAATGAAAATATGTAAGTAGGTGATGCAGTGTTCAACATATGATTAAATAGTCAACACCCATGCCATCACTGTACCAGCATGGCCACAGCAACTTACACACCTGCCCCACCTGTGTCCACTCAAGATGATGCAGGCAATTGGTACATGATTCTTTATTGCTGAATTTTTTCCCTCCTGTGCTCACATGTGAGGCCAATGCTTTGTTGAAGCCAAACAACTGAAGAAAGGTCTAAAATGAAGAAAGGACAATTGCACTTCAAC
This sequence comes from Albatrellus ellisii, assembly GCA_003314395.1. Lineage (NCBI taxonomy): Eukaryota > Fungi > Basidiomycota > Agaricomycetes > Russulales > Albatrellaceae > Albatrellus > Albatrellus ellisii. Next base: position 5,804 of record QLPN01000121.1, read on the forward strand.
TAGCAGATATCCCAGATATATTAGAATATAGTAGAAAAGGAGAGAAGAGAGTACTGTACCTAGCAGATATCCCAGACGATCAGAACTGGGGAATAAACCACTAGGAGTCCTATGTATATATAGTACTCTAGAATGTGCACAGACCATGCAGTACAGTATAGGGCCGGAGAATGAGGAAGTAAAGTAATGACATCATATCTAATAATAGAGGGGATGCATCAATGCTGACTGAGGCTCTGCAGCAACTGTGGGAGTGATTGGTGATATTCCACAGCAGGTGTGAGAAGGATTGGTGAGCATGCACAGTAAGTGTGAGAAAAGGAGTCATAACTAAAGATAGAACGGGCCGATCGGAGATCGGACGACATACGCGTCATCGGCCGATAAAGACAAAGAGAAAGAGTACATGACTGTGGGAATCGCTTCGATAGATCAGGAGCGATTGTAAGATCTATGATGATAGAAGTGTAAGAAAATAGAGAAAAATGAAGAGAAAAATAGGGGAAATAATAGTGGCCTGACATCACACACACACCCACATTGCCACTGTCAACAGCAGCCCCCTACCTGCCTGTGCTGCCACCATATGAACAGTGCAGCCACCACCTTACCCATGTCACTGCTGTGCAGGTGCTGCACATTCCTCCTGTGCACACACCAGCAGATGAACATTGTGCCCTCTTTTTCCTTTCATTCATTCATCCTCAACTCACATAGGAACCCTCAACTTCCATACAACATCACAGGCATGTGTTCTGTCAACAGAACTATCAATTATATTCAACTTTGTCCCTATTCTTCATCCATTTCTGTTTACATCTATCATTCCTTCCTTTTATTCTCTGTTGCTACATATATCTACAACTGTGATCATGTCTTATTAGTTGATATTTCAATGCAACATGTGTTTACTCTCTTGACATTTTGCAAATATCTTGGTGAGTTCTGTTGATACTATCTTTTTAAACAATAACATGTTAGGCAGAATGTTCAGACTATGTTTTTCTGTATTGAATCATGCTACTGTATATGAGTATCATTGTGCCTGCAAGTAGGCTAGGTACTTTGGCTCTACAATCATGTTGGTCTTTGACTTTCTTCTATTTTTATGCATCTACACTTAAATGCTTTGGCAATGTTGATTACCATGTTTTTCTCTTTTATTTTCTGACAATTATCTCTTTCACAGGTGCAGAGTTCCTGTGTTGATGGACAGGGACATGTATGACTAGTGATCATTGTCAATACAATGCACCTACACAGGCTTTGCCAATGAGTATGCCTTGGTATGGGTATGGGTATGGGTCTATTGGTGTTCCAGTCTACAATAGTAACTATATAGTTGATGTTTCTGTTTTGCTGTGTCTTTCACAGTTTAAGAGGTGTTTTCTTCTATCTATTTGTGATCTATAATACTACTGCATGCCATCATTTCTATGGGTATGGATTTTCATAACTGATAGCCAGTGATGATCAACAGGGATGGGGACAGGGATGGGGATAGGACAGGAACATAGACAAGGTCTGTAGATTACTGTTTCCTTTTATTTTCTGTTGCAATATGCTATGTATACTTTCACAGATGATGCTTTATAATTCAATATTGCAACACAACAGGTTTTTATGCTAGTCTATATTATTAGGGAAGCATGGTCATTAGTTAAATATTCCATGTGGTTTTTCTCACATACCCAACTCCACTCCAATCTGTGCACAGCAGTGTGGCACACATGTGGCACAGTGTGCCAGCACAGCCTGGCTTTTTCACACAACCACTTGCACTGCTGCTCCCATGCTGCATGTCCTGGTGCCTGTGTCAACTGAAGATGACATGGGACATTGGTACATCTATTCTTCTGTGCCCATCCATGTGCCCACATTGTTGCTGTGTCAACAGCACATGGCCCCCTACTCACCCATGCAGCTGCAGTTTGAACAGTGTGCACCCTGCCAGCACTTATTCCCAGTCAAGGTCCAAGCTGCACAAGCAACAGCTTACCACCATCATGCCTGGCAGCTCCAGCACTGAGTGAGTGTTCACCAATTCCATGCCCAGTCAACATGACATTATGGCAGTCAAGGTCTGTGTCTTTTATTGATATATATATACCCTGTCTTCTGCAGCATTGATCCTGTACCATGCACTGACATTGCTGCTAGGGTGCAAAGTCTTCCATCAGGGCAAAGACCAGCACTCTTCTCACTAAAATGCTTGGTCAGGGTAGTGGCAGAGAACAATGTGTATATCCCCACATTTGTGCCTATGTGCCCATTTCAATAATGACTATTACTTTATGTGTCCTGCTTATTAGAGGATAGATGCTGTCTGATGCAGGATTGGTACATCCCATTTGTGAACTTAGCTGATGTCAGGCACACCACTGGGGCATGTGACAAGTATCCACTTCTCTGATTCATACGTCCTCCTTCATTTTCATTCTCCTTCTTACTATCCAATGTCACAAAAAGTTCCCTGATGGGTGGGCACCACCATGCAAGCTGTTGTGTGATGCCCTGGAGACTGATGGTGGCACTCATGAACCTGAGACAGACAAAGGTGAGGGTGTTGTTCCAGGTGGGCATGTTGTGACTGTTTGTGATGGTGTCACCCTGGCTGCTCTTCCAGAGGGTGATGGCAGCAGCCATGGTGAAGAGGGCTTGGATGAAGGTGCAGAGGGTGAGCCAGCCATGGGTGCATGGGCCCATGCAGTTGCCAATGTGGCCAAGGAATGCACTGCAGAGGAAGGTGAGCAGGGATGTGAGTGCCTGCTGGTCAGTGAGGTGGAAGGAGGTGTCATGCTGGCCTTGCAGGCCCTCAAAGAGGTGTGCAAGGGCAAGGGCAAGCTGTGGAGGGTAAGGGATGCCAGGGGGATGCAAGGGATCAGGCACACCTGTACAGAGTTTCCAGTCTGGAAACTGCACCAGATGAAGATGGCAGAGAAGGATATGTTATCACTGTGCACTGCAGTTCAGGCAGAGTGGGGACATGTGTGGATGGGTGAGGGTGGAGAGGGGCACAAGAGAAGAGGACACACATGTAACCAGTCATAAAGCAGTAGGCTGTGAGGGGAAAGGTGGAGCAGGTGGGGTTGATGTCAGTCATAAGGTAGTCACAGACAGAGTTAGGAGACTTGGAGGACATGATGGAGGCAGAGACAGGGCTAGGGAGGGCATCAGGATCCTTTGCAATGGTGGTGGGGGATGACATACTAGGGCAATGGGGCAGGAGGGCAGGGATTTGGCAGGTGATGAGGGCAGTGTTAAGTGTGGGTGGGAAGGGGACAGCCAACCACTGACATTTCAGTTCAAGGAGCTGGAGACAGAGCAGCAGCAAGTTGCCTCAAACAAGCAGATCAGGCTGCTCAAGATGAACTCACAAAGAAAGTCAGTTGCATGGGGTGTTGTGGCCTTTGTGGTGGTATTCAGTGTGATGTGAGTCTTACATTTCCTGTTTTGATTGGGTCATGATGATTAACATATCACCTTGTTGAAATGTGGGCAAAGTGGCAAATAGCAGATTGGGCATCACATTGCAGATATAGGCTTGTTAGCCCAGGTGGAGATGAATGACCCAAGAGGACAACAGTCCAAAGGCCTGTAAGATAGAGAAGATGTGTACCAGAGGGAAGAGGGTACACAGAAGACAGAGAGAGCTGCATAGAGCAGGTATGTCAGAAGAGAACTCATGGAGTAGAGGAGATACTAACCTCAGCACATGCAGAAGTGCTGAGGTGAGAAGATGATGAGATAAAGAAAATATAGTAAGAGCAAAATAGAGTTGAAGAGGAGTTCAAACCATAAAGAGAAAAGAAATACCAATAAGATGAGATAGATATAAGTATACTAAATAAGTAAACAGTGTGATCAGCATTATAAGGTAATGAAAAAACCAACACACCTGCAGGACATTCTCACTGAACTCATGGCTGTAAATCCATTCCTCAACTGACAGCCCAACTGCCAGTCTGCCCACATGTATTTCCAATGTTTTCTTGCATTCACACTGAGCATCCTGCATCCCCACACAACCAGCCCATGTATTTGTTGATGATGTATATTACTGGTATATTGTAATGGTATACTACATTGTATTATCCTTCACAGATATTGCAGTCTACAAATACAGTCAGGGACATATGTGGCAGATTACAGCAGTTCTTCCAATATTCAGTCATATTGGTGGGGAAAATGCAGGCTATGTGGTGATGGGAAGTCAGTAGAAGTGCCCAGCAGACAAGCAGACTGCACAGCAGTGTGTGGCCCAGTGTGCATGTGAGCCCCACACATATATCAATGTGGTGCAGTACATGTGGCACATCATCAAAGTGACTTCATTGATAATTCATCTTCCCTCTTTCTGCCCACTTACTCTGGGATCTCTCTGTATGGCTTATCTTATTAAACTGTTTCTCTCTCTTTTGTGAAGAAATATTTCACTTCCTTTCTGTCCAAAGCTTGCTTTGGGTGGTTCTTTCAGAGAGACCAAGCCTATAGATTTGTGAAGTCTACCAGCATGGCCTTAGTTTGCTATTTCCAAAGGCAGTTGTTCATTCAATTGCTGGACCTCTCTCAATCTGTGGTGTTCAGCTGCTTGCTCTCAATCTCACTTCCACCTGTCTAACAGAAAAGGGGTGATACCTGAGTTGCTCCTTTTTTAATAAAGGCTACAAGCATTGTGATCTGACACTGCCTTGCAGTGATTTCCTCTGACTGTGACTATCTGGGGTGTGTGGAGGATCTGGCAACTCTATCTCTGGCTCTGGCTCTGGCTCTGGCTCTGTCTCCAGCTCTTGGTTTTTTTTACAGCTGCCTTTCTTTTTCAAATGGAAAACAATTCAAGGTATTTCATTATTACTGATTTCACTGCATCATGCTTTTCTTAAATATATACTTTTCAGCCCTGGACCTCTTGAATACTGGCCACCATCCCCAAATGTGCAACAACACAGTGGTCAATTGCCTGGGTATGTCTCTTCAGTTTTTTCTTCTCATTTTCTTCCTGCTAAAATTTATTTCATCATCTTTTCAGTGCAGAACTACCTTCTGCCAACCAGATTCCTCAAACCCAACATGATGCATTGCCTGGGTATGTCTCTTTCAATTTTAATATTTTATTTTATTCTTTGCTGACATTCTATCATCTTTTCAGTCCAGAACTGCCTGCTGCTAATCAAAACCCTGAGGTCCAGCATGAAGATGCAGATCAGAGGTATGTCATCATGCATCACATAGACCTCTCAATTCTGTATAACTGACTCCATTGCTCCTTTTCCTTAGATCACCACCACACACTCCTGAGTGCACTCACCAAGCTCAGCATGAGCAAGATAGGAGGCAACATGAGCAACAAATGATATCACCATCATCACATTGTGCCCAGCAAAGGGATCCTCCTGTGGGAAATATCCCACAGCCTAACTTTGACCAAGTGCCACAGGCTGCTCCTCTCCCTGCCCCCCTCCCCCAGAACCCTCCTGCTCCTGCATATCCTGCTCCTATCCCCCATAATCCCCTTGCCCCTGCATTTGCTTATCATCCTGCTCCTCTCCACCCACAATATCCTCCTATTCCCCCTCCAGCATGGCAATATCAGGCTGTACAATATTATATCCCCCCTAACTACAACCCAGCACAATACATGTACCACCATCCATACCCATATGGACATCAGCCTATGCCTCTTCCCTTTCCATATCCACACCATCCACCTGTCCCTGTTCAAGGGCATCCTGGGGTTCCTGGACCAGTCAATCCACCACAGCAGCAGCAGCAGCAGCAGCAGCACACCAATCATGGTCAACAATTGCACCAGGGCTTTCAACAGCATCATGCTGAGTGGGTGAATTAGCACAAAGCACAGGCTGCAGCTGAGAGAAATCAATCTGCAAATGTCAGAGATCACAGAAGCAATCTTGGAGAGCAGCAGGAGGGTAATGTACAGGTCAGTCATATTGTAGTATATGTATATTGATCACAATCTGATCTTTCATTTATATCCTTGCATCAGGTCTTGGAACAGCAAGTCATCACAGAAAATGCACAGGGAATTGTAACAGCACATCCACAACAGCCAGCACAGGTCAGTAATTGCAACATATATATTTCAATTTGACCATGGGCTCATTTGTGCTGATTTCTCCAGGAGGAGCAAATTGGAGTACAGGCACAGGATGCAGCACAGGACCAGGACCAGCATCAGCAGCTATCTCAGGAGCATGCCCAGGATGTGGACTTCAATGTCCAAATGTCTCAGCACCATCAGCCTCAGCAAAATGATCCTGAAGTGGATCAACCACAGCCTCCTCTCCCCATCCCCCTTGGCTGTCAGGAATATCATGAGCCTGAACACTGCCATAACCTTGGTCCAATGAATGTCAAGTGCCCTCATTGTCATGATCTTCACTTCCTGCCTGAGAAGTTGACTACATCATCTAATGTTCATCCTCACTTTGGCAAGTGCTGCCTGCAGGGCCAGATCCAGCCCCCTCCTTTTGCTCAGCCACCACCCACTATGTCTAAGCTATTTAAGGGTAGTGATCCACTGGCAAAGAGGTTCAGGAACAACATATGCCAGTATAATGCTGCATTTGCATTCACATCTGTTGCTGCAAATGTCAATGATGCTGTCCTTGCTGGGTCTGGGCCTTATGCATTCAGACTTCATGGTTCCTTTCATCACAAGATGGGGGCCCTCCTGCCAACTCCTGGAGTCATACCCAGCTCTATGTCATTGATCCTGACCTTGCTGTCAATGCATGCTTGGCCAACAACCCTAATCTTGACCCATCCACCATGACTGATCTCCATGCCATGCTACTTGCCACCAACCCATACATCAATATGTACAGGTAAGCTCATGAGATCCTCAAGGACAAGGCTCCAGAAGAGCAGGTCAATGTGGCTGTTTGCATCACTGTGGACCCAGCAGATACAATGCTCCCACTGCAAAGGAGATTGCTGCCATCATCCCTGGGAGTGGAGGAGCACAAGTGGACTTGCATCATGATATTTTTGTGCACCTGCATGGAGGTAGCCTTAGGAGGATCAGCCATCTGTATCACAGTTATTCCCCATTACATTATGTCCTCCTCTTCCCCAAAGGTGACTCTGGCTTCCACCTCAACATACCATCACAGCCAGGTCCAGGTGGTCAGATGCACTGCAAGAATGTCTCTCAGCACTCCTACTATGCATACCATGCCTTCACCAGACACAATGAGGCAGACATCATCTTTTGTTGTGACAAGCTCTTTCAGCAGTACTTGGTGGATGCCTGGGCATCAATTGAGGAGAGCAACCTTTACTGGGTCAGATCTCATCAAAAACAGATACATGCAGATCTGTACAAAGGGCTTCAGGATGCAGTTCATGGCAATGAAGATGGTGCTCCAGTCAATCTTGGACAGCAGGGTCAGCACATTATCCTTCCCTCCACCCACCAGGGCAGTGCAAGGCATATGTACCAGCTCTTCCAAGACTCCATGGCCATCTGTCATTATGGGTGCAAACCAGACATCTTCCTCACCATGACTGCAAACCCCAACTGGCCTGAGATCCAGGAGGCCCTCCTCAAGTATGATGATGGCACATCCCAGACTGCTGCAGATCACCCTGACAATGTTGCTCACATCTTCAACCAGAAGAAGAAGGCCCTGCTGGATGACACCAAAGCTGGGCTGTTTGGAGAGCTGGCTGGCAGTGTCTACACCATAGAGTTCCAGAAGTGTGGCCTCCCTCACATGCATCCCCTCATGTTCCTGAAGGCTCCATACAAGATCCACAATGCCAATCATGTGGACAGTATTGTCTCAGCACAGCTCCCTGATCCTGCCCTCCATCCAAAGCTCCATGAGTGTGTCACCAAGTACATGCTTCATGGCCCCTGTGGTGCTCCTGACCATGTCAAATCCCCTTGCATGGAGAAGGATAAGAACCAGCAATGGCATTGCAGCAAGCATTTCCCCAAGGGCTTTTGTGAGGAGACTCACTTTGGGGAGGATGGATACCCAGTCTATGCCAGGCCAGACAATGGGCACACCTTCACAAAGCACCTCAGCCAAGATAAGGTCCATGTGTTCACCAACTGTGATGTCATCCCCTACAACCCCTACCTGCTTGCGAAATATGCCTGCCATATCAATCTGGAGATCAGTGCCTCAGTCAAGGCAGTCAAGTACATCCATAAATACATCTACAAGGGTCCAGATCAGGCTACTGTGCAGGTTGGGGATGTGGATGAAGTCCAGGACTACATTGATGCATGCTACATTGGTCCTTCAGAGGCATGCTGGCACATGTTTGAGTTCCCCATGCACCAGGAGCTCACCACAGTCTATTGCCTTCCTATCCATGTGGAGAATGAGCAGCAGGTCTACTTCCAAGCCAGTGATGACCCTGAAGAAGTCCTGGAGCACCCCTCTGCCAAGAAGACACACCTGACAGAGTGGTTCAAGGCCAACCAGCAGTATCCTGCCAGTGCCTGCCAGTACTTCTACCAGGACTTTCCTCAGCACTTTGTATGGGAGTCCAAGGGGCATCAGTGGAAGCCAAGACAGAGGGGCTTTGCCATTGGCTGCATGTACTTTGTGCATCCATCTGCTGAGGAGTGCTTCTACCTCAGGATGCTTCTGACAATCATCAAGGGGGCAACAGACTGGAAGGATCTGTGCACTTGCAATGGGGTGGTCCATGCAACATACAAGGCTGCCTGTCTTGCCAGAGGTCTCCTAGAGGATGATGGTGAATGGGATCAGTGCCTGCAAGAGGCTGGGGAGATTCAGACTGGTGGCCAATTGTGCTCTCTCTTTGCCTCCATCCTCTCCCACAATATCCCATCTAACCCTGCCATCCTGTGGG
>QLPN01000122.1:0-18633 GCA_003314395.1 Albatrellus ellisii
AAAAAGGGAGAGGCCAAGACACATGTGTGGGGTACTGGGTGGGGTGGGGGGTGTATATATCGTGATCCACAAACAAGACAGAGCAGAAAGTGAGTGAGGGCTCTCTATGACTGTACGACACGCATGGCGAGCGTCCGGACGAGTGGTGGGTGGGTGGTGGGTAAAACGGACAGGAGTGGTGCATCTAAAGATGAGAAACTGAACTTTCTAATGTTGGGGGGGCCATTAAATAGCTAGTCGAATAATTAAGATAGAGGAGCGCGCGGCGATGCGGGGTGTAACCATGAACGACGACGGGGGAGGGGGACTCAGCAGTGCTCAAACCGCACGCCCGCCGCCGCCTCGACTTCGCTGAACCTGGGCAGCGCGACCTTCCCCCCTCGTTCCCTGTCCTTGCGGCGCTCCTCCTCGCCCTCGCCATCCGTAGCCGCCGGCGAGCCCATTCGCAGCGGGGGCAGCGTGATCGGCGGCGACGACGCGCGCGATGCCGGCATGGAGCGCGACGCCTCTGCCGCGGCGACGGACGCACGCAGGGGCGTCGTGGCGCCGGAGAGCGGCCATGGTGCGGTGCGCGGCACGGGCGGGTGTATCGGCGTCATGCCGAACGCGGCGCGGACGGAGTGCGCGAGGTGGTGGTGTTGTGGCGGCTTCGCGGCGGCCCCCAGCGGCTGCGCCCAGAGGGGCGGCGACGCTGCGCGCGAACTCGACACGCTTCCGCCGCCTCCGCCGGGGACGGTCGCGGCCACGTGGGCCGGCGCGAGACCGGTCGTAGACGAGAGCGAATGCGGGTAGCTCCCGGGGCTGCTGCCGTTGCTGCTCGGCCCGGAAGATAGCTGAGGCGTCGGTAGTGACTGGAGGCCGCGCTGGTGCGTGGAGGTCTGCTGGAACGCAGGTACGCTGGGAACAACCAGTGAGCTCCACCATGAACAAGTAGGATACGATAAAGCAAAACGACGCACCTATGCGGCTCGTACGGTCCCACGCCGAGCGTGAATATATCGCTGGAGCTGCGGCGCTTGAGCGTGTGCGGAGGGCTGTCTGATGTCGTAGCAATACGACCTCCGAATGCCCTGGAGTGCGGGTACTCGTCGATAGGACTGTCTGCATCCTTGCTCCTTGCAGGCGGGGGCAGTGCGATGGGCGACGGCGCCCGTGATGGATGGGTGGAGTGGATGTTGAGTGTGCTGAAGGGACCAAGGAACGGGCTCGCGGACGGCGTGGCGTGGGCGGTGTGGGGATAGGAACGTGCGGCAGACGGGTAGACGTGCTGTGCGGACGGCGCGTAGGGTGGCTGCGACACCGCAGGATACTGCGCGTGTGGCGGTGAATGGGAACCGTGCACGGGCAACTCCGAGTCCGTGCTGATGGGGGATGGGGAGTCCTCGTGTGCGATGGCGCGATGGTGGTGGTGGTGCGGATGCGGATATGGATGTGGATACGGCTGAGCCCAAGAGCCATGCGCTCCAGAGTGGACATGCGAGTGTCGTCGTTCGCAATCGAGGCACTGGGCTGCGTCGACAAGATGGCCGGACGCATGCGGATGCATGGAGAAAGAGTCGTGGATGGGCTGCCAAGCGGGCCCACCGCTCGCACGGCGCCGTGCACGGACACGGGGGGTATATCGCTCCACGTCGTCTGCATCCGGGTACGGGTATTCAATGAGGTCTGCGTCGGCGTGGGGAAGGTAGCCCTCAGGACGGTGAAGGGAGGCGCTGGTGACGTGTGGCGTTGACACAGGGCTGGTTGCGGCGCTTTTGCTGAGTCGACCATGGGAAGCCAAGATCTCGGCGTGGCGAGCGCGTCGTACAGCGGCCGAATGGCGCTCTTTGAATTCGGCGCGGCGGATGGCCTCCTCGCGTTCGAGGGCGTAGAGCTCGTCTGTGGCGATAGAAGATAAAGCGGAAAAGGCTGATGGAGGATCGTCGGGCACGTGATGCGCTGAGCGGACGGCAGCTAAGGATGTTGGGCGGGCATAGGACGGCCCCTAGCAGGACTTGAGAATGACAGACCGGGGCAGACCGGGGTGGATACGCACCTCGTCATCGCTGTTGGCACGGCTACGTGCCTTTTTCTTGACAGAGAGCTGCTCGATGGGGACATCGCTCTCATCGTCCCAGTCCCTCAAGGGTTTGTCTCTCTCCTTGTCCTTGCCGCGGATGGCGCGGTCACTATTGTGGATGCGCGAGTGCCGCGTGAGCTCGTCCGACCGCGAAAAGCGCTTCTCGCAGCTCGGGAACGTGCACACAAACGGCTTCTCACCTGTGTGAGTCCGTATATGGCGGGTCTGGACAGACGAGGGACAAGGGCATGGGGTGAGGGAGGTAGATAGACGACAGGCAGAACACAGACCTGGTGCTCTAATCTGCTGAAGGCCCTGCCGCACAGTGGGTATGGACACTTGTAGGGTCGAGGAATAGACTTGTCCTGAGAAGGGGGGGGGACAGAGTCCATCTGGGAGGATCGGGGATGGCCGTTGCTGTTAGTGGACAGAGGGAGTCTGTCCAAAGGTATTGGTACGGAAGTCGGATCGGCTGCGTCGAGTTGAATACGAGCAACAGGGTTGAAAAGAGGTTGAGGAGAAGGCAGAGGGAAGAATATATATGGGAGAGCCAAATAGGAAAGGTCAAGAGAACTGCCACACAAGAAGTAGTAGTGTGGAGTCGCGGCAGAGACGGGGGTGGGGAATCGTGGAAAGGGCGAGGAGAGACAAATGAAATGAGGCCACGGCTGCGCAAAGAGGCTGGAGAAGGCCAAGCTGATCAAAAAGATCCCATGTCGGTAATACTTTTATGATATGGACGCCAACAACACTCCAGACCCTCGCCAGCGCTACCTTGCCGTGCCACTTCACTCGCCCTGCCCACCCCGCCCCAATTCTTTTTTTTTTTTTGTTCTTTTTCGTCACGGCATCCCTGAGGTGCTCGCTCAAGGCATTTTTAAATTCCCCGTACCCCGCACATCCCCGTACTCCGTGTCAGCTGCCATGACATAAGACCTTCTTACCAGCTGCGTGCCGACATGCGGACACCGACCATCTGTGATCTGCGATGCCTGCTTTCTTATCTAGTCTTCGCTTACAGAAGCTGTTATCGCTCTATTGTGTCCACTCAGCTGCTCTGCTTCTGCGCGTCCGCCTCGGGTGGCCATGCCAATAATCGTGACATTCTGAGTCAAGTCTACGCCTCGACCCTTGGCCGCCGCGGATGCCGATGCCGGGTAAATGTGAACGGACCCTCTCCATATTTGGTGTAGTCATCACCGCATAAGGCAAGCCAGACACTGAGCTGACCCCGTGTACCTCACACGTTGGCCGGTCATGACCGAGTGGCAAATTTTCACTCTTTCACCGTTGCCCAGAGTCTCGACGTGGCTCGCACGCCACAGAGTCGGTGGTCATTCACCTGCACGACACTGCTTTCGGGGCATATGGCTTGCGTACGAATTAATCACCATCCCGTGGACGAGATGTTTTAATATACACTGCGCTACTTCTCAGCAATATCATACATTCAATCTAACCAAGGCAAAGCCTCCCCCAACATCATTTGGGACATGCTTTCATTGACAGCCGAGGGTTCGCACACGCGCATGTCACTCCCCACGCGGCTGTGGCCGGTCTCTGTATTGCGTGCCTTCGCAGGGAGTTACGTGGCCATCCTCCACGTTGCATCACAGGGGCGGCTTAACTGTTGAGGTAAGTTTGCAATGGAAGCGTTATATATAGCACACTGCCACGGTCTCGTCCTTCCTGTCAAGATTAGCGGCGACGATTGTACTTCGGAGAGAGGCGAGCGCTGCGCCATACCAACATCCCAGCCATCTTATTCCCTCCTGCTCCGGTGAGCGCCCACATAACACAGCAAACACGCCTCCATGCAGTCCATACATGCCTCGGGCTCTTCAAGGCCCCTGGAAGGGCCGCTGGGGCTTGGGGCAAGTAATCCCACCCTGATGTACCCGTATCCACGTTGCCCCAACCCCACGCCCTTGCATGAGGCGAAGTGAAAGTCGGGTCACATTTTGATACAGCAAACATCACGTACTGCTACATATAGATTACTACATCCCACACACGTCCGCGTTCACATTGTGCACAAGTGGCCAGATCAGCACCCAAGTTCTCCCTTCGCTGCATCTGCATCGACGGCCACCTTCAAGGCCTCGAGGTCTGCGCGCTTAGACACCAGCGGGCCACACACGCAGGCCTCACCCCTTCACCGTTTCCCAACATGACACCGGGACTCGTCCGTGATGGAACGCGACATGGTGGACTTTCGCCCCTGAACCCGCCGTTGGACGGCTGCGCATCGCACGCTGCATGAGCGGCGCCAGCACGTCCGGACCCAGCACGACATCGGCCCTGGACATCATGTTCCTGGCCGCGTGCGGCGAGCATGTCCAAGAAGGGCATGGCGCAGACCCACAGATCGGCCGACGTGGCGTGGCACTGGACGGACTCGCCCGTATGCCCCAAGTAAGTTGTATATTGCGCTTCCCCAATCCTGCTGTTACTAAGTGGAAACTGCGCGCCGATGACGACGCCCGGGCCGCGCACCTGTCGCCGTGTGCACTCAGGCGCTGCGCACGTGCGCACGCGGGCGGCGGGAGCGAACGGCGCCATATGCTTGGGGGACCCGGGATCTGCCGGGAAGGCAATGTTGGGCAACGCCACACGCTCTGAACACCACGCTAAATCAGAAAAGAGGCATTCGATGTGGGGAACGGTCACGATGGCTAGGGTTTTTGAGTGGACACCCTCTGGATTTCCGCAACATTTCGCTACGATGACTGGGTGCGGCGAACTTTCCATTAACAACTCGCCACGCGCTGCTGACACATTGCGGGACGCGCGCCCACCCCGCGAAGCTTTGTTCGAGTCGGATTCATGCGGCAAACCGAGGGACTACGTGGACATGCGCATCCGCAGTCGACGGTCATTTGAGAGGGCTATTGTCATTTGCATTTCATGTCTTACATGGGGAGCTATGTCCTTAAATAGACAATAATGGAAGTCAAATAAAAAGGGAAAAAGAAAGTCACCTCGGCGTTTTCCGTCTCCAGATCGACCGTCGCAGGCGCGCGCCAATCTCAGGCAATTTATCGGGCGGCGGCGACGAGCGCATATTGCCGGTGAGGATAGACACCGCGTGAGCGCGTCATAGTGGCATTTACAGGGATCAAGGCGGTCTCCGACGACAGTCGTTTTGCGTCCAGGCTGCAGGGTCCTGAGTTCGCCAGAATGGTGACCAGATCTCCATGCCAAATCGACAATCATATAATAGCAGTCTAACGTTTGGCCTGGAACCTGAAGCACCGGTTGCTCAAACTTGCGAACGTTGTAATTGGGGACCATGTTGCGGTCACAATGCTGGGTTTAAGTGAGCATAGGTAAGACTAGAATATTGGAAGAGAGCCATATATGACACTAATTTAGGATGCTTTTGACGGCCTTCGTGTCTTACTTGGGACCAGCGCGCTCCGCATCTCGTCATGATCACGTCATGATCAGTATAGGTGTATCAACTGCCGACACGAACACGAACACCGACGAGTAGAAAAGTATAGAAGAAACGTGGCAAGCAAGACGGCTGACATCAAGAGAACGAATAGCCTAAAAAGTCACCAGGCAACGCTGAGGGCACGGTGTGTCTGGGTGGTCTGAAATCACATAATCAACACTTGTGGGTTTCGAATACGTTCACATGGATAGACGCACCAATAACGAGGCGGAGGGCCTTGTCCTCAGAAACACCCTCACCCCACGACAGCAGCTCCTCAATCTTCAGGTTTTCATCAACCTGCTTCCCACATGCGCCCCGCCAGTAGACCAAGGAGCGATAGCGAGCGGGGAGATAGCCCTGCGCAAAGATATAGTTCGTGAGGTGCGCGAGGCGGCCCATTGTCTTGATGGCGCCGCAGTGCCCCTCCAGCTTGATGCGCTGCGCCGCAGTATGCGGGCGTGGAGTGTGTACGTAGATGTAGCTGATCCAGACATGGGTCGGTACATCCGCTGCAAACATGCCATGTGTCACTGAATGAGAAATCCACAGACAATGAATAGGCGGGTCGTACCAATGATGAGGCGCAGCGCCGTCTCGGGTGTGCGGCCGAGACCGACTGCAAGCAGCTCCTGTAAGCTCTTACTAGCCTTGAGCTTGCTGCCGTCGTGCTGCTCCCACCACGTCACAGTACGGAACTTGGCGTCGACGAAGCCCTGCTGGAAAACGTGCTCCAGTACGTCTTCGAGGTCCATCATCATATTGTTCTGGCACTCGAGGTCGATGAGCTGCGCGGTCGCGGGCTTCGCAGTGCGCGAGGCCTGGTGGTACGTCAGCCAGAGCTCGTTGCAGTTCGTCATCGCGTAGTTGCACAAAGTGGGGGATGTGCAGGTACTGGAGTTGGATACGGAACCTATGATGGAGGAGAACCTAGAGAGCAGGCTGGTGAGCAAGGAGAGAGGCTGCCGCTTTTTATACTGTCCTGCTCAGTCTCACGACGTAGCGCGCGATGTCACGCCATCAAGCAACACTGAATCTTATTACTGAATTGTTTTTCGCGCCCGTCACGGCGGGATTGTATCCCCGTCGCAAAAGGCTCACATTACCACCCTGCTAGCACCCGCCGAAGCGACGCTTGACTGCATCAGGCCATCATAAAAACGGTTGGCTTTCCTAAGCGTCGGGAGCGCAACGTACCCGAGGGAGTGCTCGCGAGAGCTCGCGAGTTGACTGAATTGCGCTTGGGAGCTGTTGCACCGCGATTCCAGGTGCATGACTCATTCGGCATGAGGGCCGTTGACGTGCTCGTGCGTCGACTTTGTCCATTCAAAACGTAATTTACTACCAAGGGAATAAACAGGTATATTTCTGTATTCTCGTATTCTGCAAGGCCTTACAATAAGTACATGCAAAGTAACAACTGGTTGACTAGTTGGATATATCTTTTTTTTTCTTTTTCTTTTTTGCATGAGTGTCAGGATTTCCCATTTTCTTCTGTCACTTACATCATATTCCATATAGACATTCTACTCCACAGGTCTAACCCTGTAACAATGACATTACACTGTCTGAAGGGTGTAACCCCTTCAGAAGCTACTGTATGTTTCATCCCTTTTCCCTTCTTTGCTTTTTATTGTACTATAAAACTATCTATGATACAATGAGACAACTCAGTTCAACCTCCTTTGTTACATCTCATCTTTGCTCTGCAATAGCAGCTCTTGTCATTCATCCTTGATGTGTTTGCCTTGGAGGTCTTGGACTTTGTGTATAGGTATTTGGCTGCTCTGTGTGCATAATCCTAACACTAGGTTGAACCAACTTAAACTAACACTGGTGCCTCCTATCCCACATCCTCTTCCTCCAGAGTTCCACTTCAGCAAATGGTGGGATCTTGTTCCTTTTTGAAACCTACCTGTTGGGTATACAGGTAATAATATCTGGAAGGTGACTGGAACAAACCAGTACCTTGATGCCTCCAGAGCTGGTAGCTCAGACATTACAGTCCCTAGCATATGTATATACTTTTGACCCTTCAACTAGCATCTGTTATGAGGCACTTGCCTAGGCACATTGTAACAGTTTTCTTTTTCTTTTATCTTACTTACTATTAGAGTGTAGTTTTACTACAGCTGTGAGCTTAGCTCCAAGTACTGTAAAGTGTCTCTATCTTTTTCTTTATTTATTATAACATCTTACTTGCTAAGGACTATTACTATACAATTAGCAAGGACTCATTGTCTCTCATCTTTGTTTATCTCTTGTTCACATTGCAATTGTGTCTACTTACCTAGTTTATGATGGATGCATCTTAAGTCACATGATCTTGTTGATTGCTGTGCAATTATCATTGATCAGTGAACTTTATATTGTTTGTACTATTCTTAGGACTCATCTTTAGTATAAGTAGTAGCAAGTCTGGAGGTCTTAAACCCCAGTCTTGTCAACATCACAATCTAAGGATTCTCCTACACTGTGCTTGATCTAAGGTTGCCTTCTGTTGAAATGTGGGCAAAGTGGCAAATAGCAGATTGGGCATCACATTGCAGATATAGGCTTGTTAGCCCAGGTGGAGATGAATGACCCAAGAGGACAACAGTCCAAAGGCCCGTAAGATAGAGAAGATGTGTACCAGAGGGAAGAGGGTACACAAAAGACAGAGAGAGCTGCATAGAGCAGGTATGTCAGAAGAGAACTCATGGAGTAGAGGAGATACTCACCTCAGCACATGCAGAAGTGCTGAGGTGAGAAGATGATGAGATAAAGAAAATATAGTAAGAGCAAAATAGAGTTGAAGAGGAGTTCAAACCATAAAGAGAAAAGAAATACCAATAAGATGAGATAGATATAAGTATACTAAATAAGTAAACAGTGTGATCAGCATTATAAGGTAATGAAAAAACCAACACCTTCATCTTGCTTCATAAACCCTAAGAACTAGGTCTAAGGTCTCTAAGCCACTAAGTGTTGCTAAGACATCCTATACTCATCATCCTGGATCCTCGCATAGTCATTGGAGCTATCATCCTCATCACTATCTCATTGATCCCACTCATCATTGTCATCAGGAATGTTTACATTGCTTACTACAACTATCTCATTATCAGGAGCACCTCATTAATGAATCCCTAAGGCTGTCCAATAGGCTGCTCTTAGCACAGCAGTGACACAGGTGTGTGGATGGGCACAGGAGAAGGGACATACCAATGGCCCACATCATCTTAAGTGGATGCAGGTGGCAAGTGAGTAAGCTGTGGCACTGTGCTGGTACAGCAGTGGTGCAGGTGTACATGTGGGCACAGCATCCTGAGGTGCAGGCAGGTGGGAAGTGGGTAAGCAAGGGAAAGTCTGTATGAGAGAAGACACACCAATTGCCCATGTCATCTTGAGTGGATGTGGGCAGGGTGGGCAGGTGGGCAAGTTGCCACACTGTGATGGTACAGTGGTGGCATGAGTGAGGAGGTGGTGGCTGTGCTGTATTGTCACAGGAGCAGTGTGGGTGGGCAGGTAGTGGCCACCTACTGTTGATACAATGGCAGTGTGGGCAGGGTGGTACTGGCTGTGCACTGTTTGTACTGTGGCAGTGTGAGTGAGTAGGGGGCCACATGCTGTTGACACAGCAGTGATGTGGGCATGTGGGTGGGCACAGGAGGATGGATGTACCAATTGCCCACATTGTCTGTGGGGATGGTAAATGAGTCAGCCCCTCCATGCAATTTGTTTTTGTGATGATAAAAATGATATGCAGCCAGACTATGCAGCACATGGTGGTAGTGAGCAGCCAACACATGCTGCTAAAAGTGGCCTATTGGATGGTCTTAGGGATTGTTCAACATAATGCTCCTGGCAATAAGATGGTTACAATAGGCAATGTAAATATTCCTAATGATGATGAAGATAGGGATCAACAAGATAGTGACAAGGATGATACTGCTGATGACTAAACAAGGATCCAGAGTGATGAGTTTAGGATGTCTTAGTGATGCTTAGTGACTTATAGATCTTAGACTTAGTTCTTAGAGTTTATTGTTGGTTTTTTCATTTTCTTATGATGCTGATCACACTATTTACTTATTAAGTATACTTATCTTGATCTCATCTTATTGGTATTTCTTTTCTCTTTATGGTTTGAGCTCCTCTTAAACTCTATCTTGCTCTTACTATATCTTCTTTACCTTGTCTTTGTCTCACCTCAGCACTTCTGCATGTGCTGAGGTGAGTATCTCTTCTACTCTCTTAGCTCTCTTCTGACATACCTGCTCTATGCAGCTCTCTCTTTCTTCTATGTACCCTCTACCATCTGGTACACATCTTCTCTTATCTTACAGCTGTGGCAGTTTTGCCCTCTCCTCATGATCTGATGGGCTTTAGCCCTCTTACAATCACAATCTGTTTTTGGGCTTAATGCCTATTTGTTTTATGACATAGTCTTCTCTCTGTTTGCTGCCCTGCCCAGTCATCAACATTTATGGGGCAAGATGAAGGCAAGCTTAGATCAAGCACAGTGTAGGAGAATCCCTAGATTGTGATGTTGATGAGACTGGGGTTTAAGACCTCCAGGCTTTCAACTACTTATACTAAAGACAAGTCCTAAAGATAGTACAAAAACAATAAGGTTCACTGATTAATGATGATTACACAGCAATCAGCAAGATCATGTGACTAAGACACATCTGTAGTGAGCTAAGTAAATGTAGCCACAAGCACAAGTGAAATGAGAGGCAAACAAAGACGAATAAAGATGAAAAGATGAGTCCATGCTAAATGTATAATGATAGTCCTTACCAAGTCAATGTTATAATAAATAAAAGAAGGTAAAGAAAGGAATAAGATGCCTTATAGTACTTGGAGTAAAACTCACAGCATAGTATATGAATACTTTAGTACTATAAGGAGGAAAGAGATAGAGCCCTTACTATGTAGAGTTGTAGCTAAGCTCACAGCTGTAGTAGAAATATGCTCTTTAATAGTAAGTAAGATAAGAGAAAAAAGAAAAAGAAAACTATTACAAGGTGCCAAAGCAAGTGCCTCATAACAGTATGTAAATACTGTAGTACTGTAAAGGTATGATGATATAGTCCTTACTATAGATTATACACTAGTTAAACTAGAATCTATAGTAAGCAAAAAAAAATAAAGAGAAAGAAAAGGAAAAATATGTCCATTATGAGGTGCCAAAGCAAGTGCCTTGTAACAGAGCATTTTTTGTTCTAATAGTTGTAGCTCTGCTCTAATCTTATTGTTGCTACACTATTCTTGAAAGATGGGCAGTGTTGCAAACAGTAAATAGACCATTTGTAAGATAGAGGTAGTGTGACTGTTGAAACTGGGCAGCACAGCAAGGGAAGCAAACACTGTTGAAATCTGGGCAAGGCATCAAGCCCAGAACAGACTGAGATTGAGAGAGGGGCTAAACCCATCAGAACAAGAGGAGAGGGCACAACTGCCACATCTGTAAGATAGAGAAGATGTGTTTTGCAATAACAAAGGTTATATAGAACAGGTGTTCTTCTGCACAAGAAACACCAAAAAGTGTCCTAAGATCAAGGACAATGAACACTCAGTCTCAAAAACAACATGAGGACTGTATTTAATACCTAAGATAAAGGACAATGAACACTGATACCAGTCAGTAAGTAAGTTAAAGTAGTGTAAAGTAAGATCTCACCTCAGTCTCGAAAACAACATGAGGACTGAGGGGAAAAAAGGTGAGATATTGTAAACAGGCTAGATACACTACCTGTGGCTTGGAACTGTATAGTAGTGGAGTGATCGAAAAAGTAGGTAGATATCATATGTTTTTCTGCAGAGAGGAGACGAAAGTTTGTGTGCACATTGGCTTCTGCTGAGTTGCCTAAAAAGGAAATAGTAAGTAGTACATGTGTCAGTTTGTGATTTCAACACTCCCCCTCAAATGGTGCATGTACAGCATTGCATGACAGGGGAGAAAAATAGCAGAAAGACATAAAAAAAAAGGGAAAACAGACCAGACAATTCAAGAAACCAGTAAGTAAAAAAGAAAATGGTATAGGACACTGGAAACACCAACAACCAGCATCAACAACACCCACTCAAGCAGTGTGGAGACCAAACCAAATTGTGAAGTGCTTGACCTTAGGGGAGGGGAGCACTTATGTCAAGGTGTCAGCAACCATTTCACCAGTTGGGCAATATATGAGGTGGAGACTGCCATTTTTGATGACCCAACAGAGAAAATGGTAATGTACATCAATGTGCTTTGAGTGCATGTGGTACTGATGGTCTTGTGATAGGGTGATCGCTGACTGATTGTCACATAGGATGTCAATTGGGTGAGTCAACAGCTTGAAGATTTGGCTAATGAGTAACTTGATCCACAGGCCCTCTTTTGTGGCATGTGCTGTGGTGATGTACTCGCTCTTGGTTGTCAACAATGACATGACCTCCTGCTTTTTGGAGTTCCACAACACTGTGCCACCATCAACAAGAAATGCGTAGCCTGAGATGGCATGGTGGTCCTTGGCCATGCTGCCATCAGCATTGGTGTAGCCCAGGAGACACTCACCATCCTCAAATACTCCATAAGTCAGCCACAACTCTGTGGTGCCCCTCAGGTATATCATCACCCTCTTTACAGCTTCCCAGTGCACATGACCTGGGTTTGCATTGAAGCATGATATGATGGTGATGGCAAATGAGATGTCTGGGCACATAGCAAGCACCAGATACATCAGGGATCTGACCCCTTCATGGTAAGGCATGTCACACATCTCAGCAATTTCTGTGGTTGTTTGTGGTGATTGGGTGCTGGAGTAGTGGACTTGTGTCCATCAGGATTGAAACTGCATGTGCATCTTCAAGATTGAAATGGCAGAGGACAGTGGTGATATAGGAGTACTGGGACAGGTGCAAAAGGCAGTGAGTGTGATCTCATTTGACTTCTATGCTGAGAAGCCAATGCAGTTCTCCCAGGTCTGTTACCTTGATGTGTGCATGCAGGCCAATCTTCAATGCATTGACTAGATGCAAGGAAGTTGTGGTGATGGTGCAATCATCAACATGGATGATGACAATCATAAGGTTGGTGCCTTCCCACTTGAAGAACATGGCCTGGTTGACATTGCATTGGTGGAATCCCATTGAGTTGATGAAGATGGAGGTAAGTTTTTGGTACCACCTACATCCTGACTGTTTGAGTCCATACAGTGTGTGCTTCAGGCACAGAACATGATCACCCAGGCCCACAGGAGCATAACCTGGTGGTGGGTGCATATAGATGACCTCATCATTGGTAAGGTCTCCATTCAAGTATGCTCCCTTAATATTGACCTGATGAAGTTCCATGTCCAGGTGATTTGTGATGGCAAGGACAACACAAATGGACTGGAGTTTCACAACAGGTGCATATGTGTTGAAATAATTGACCCTGGGTACTTGGCTGAAGCCCTGTGCTACTAACCTAGCTTTGTATCGCACAATGTTGCCCACAGCATCTTTTTTAGCCTTGAAGACCCACTTTGAGCTAACAATACTGGCATTCAATGGCATGCACTTGAAGACCCAAGATCTGGCCACATGGAGGGTGTTGAGCTCCTCCAAAATTGCCTTCTCCCACAAAGGCCAATTGGCACATTTCTTGGCCTCAGTGAGTGTTTGTGGCTCAAGTGCTTTGGCTTCACTGATCTCTGCTGCAAGCACATACTCAAATAGGTCATTGTCTGCACCCTGAGCTGCTACTGCAGTTTCAACTTTGGTGGGGTCATGTTCATCATTTTCCTGTTGCTCCCCCTCATGCCAAAGTGTCCAAAGATGCTGCATGTCCTTTGGCAGGGTGCCAGGGACCACATATCCATCTCTGTGGCCTGCAAGGATGTCATGAACAACCTGGGAGGGTACATGTTCACAGTGTGGATGACTGGAACTTGCAGCTACCTGTGCAGGAGGCACTGCAGTTACCTTAGGTGTGTCAGGCATTTGTGGAGGCTCTGGGGGTGGAACAACTGGAGCAGGCACACATGCAGGAGTGACATATGGTTGAGAAACAGGGGCAATTGCCACTGGTGATCCCCCTTCATCAAAATCAGGTTTGGAAACCAACTCTTCACCATTGGGATGCAATGACAATGTGAGGCATGCAAAATACAGGTTCTGCTCCACTGTGATGGTCTGGCATGCAGGCCAGAACACATGAGCTCCTTTGGAGGACCTGTCAAGACCAATCCAGCAGCCCTCTTTTGCTCTAGGGTCCAGCTTGGATCCAGAGGTGTCATGAACCCAGACTGGCATACCCCATTCCCAGACAGCAGATAAGTCAGGTTTGTGCCTGGTAGCAACTTCATATGGCATTTTGTCAACAAGGGCATGCATGGAGGTATGATTCATGAGCCAGCTGATGTGACAGATCACCTCTCCCCACAGAAATCATGGTAAGTTGCTTGCATGCAGCAGAGCATAGACATGTTTGACAAGTGTCTGGTTTTTGTGCTCAGCCACACCATTCTGCTGTGGTGTGTCACGTACAGTGAGCTTCTGGACTGTACTGGCAGCCTTTAGATGATTGACAAATGCATTGGACAGGTATTCACCACCATGGTCCAAGTGAAGAACTTTAATGGTTGTTACACCATGCTGGGTCTTGCACCAAGCTTCATACTGCTGGTAAGCCAAAAAGACTTCACTTTTTTGTTTGAGCAGGTATAACACAGCCTTGCAACTGTAATCATCTGTGAAGGACATGTAGAAGTGATGACCACTGAGGGTAGCAACAGGCAATGGTCCCCACATGTCACTGTGCACCTCTCCACCATATGTGGTTGCATGCTCCCCCTGCTGGACCTGAGGGACTGGCTGATGCATTGCATTTGTATATACACAAGAGGGGCAGGTATCAAGGGCTCAGATGAGTCCTTTAAGGCAATACCAGTGACCAGACCCTTTGTAACTAACAACTTTGTGATGGCAGGTGGGATATGACCCATATGGCGATGAAGCTCTGAGAGTGTCATTTTCTCAATGGCAGCAACTTCATTAGCATCTTGTATGGATGGAAAACCCTTCAATGAGAAATGAGCAACATGATATAGACCCCTTTCTGAGCATGGAATGGCCCCAATTTGAATACCATCAGGATTGGTGAGCACTAGTTGCCCTTCAGTGAGGATGGCTTAATAACCAGCTTGATCCAGCTTCCCAACAGAAATAAGGGTATATCTGACAGTGGGTGCATAAAGGGTGCCGCACAAGGTCATTTGAGTTGCCATGGTACCATTTGGCACTTCCACCTTCAAGTCACCACAGCCAATAGCATTAAAATGCTGGTTGTTGGCTGTCTTAAATGGGTGAGCAGGTAAGTCTTTGAAATTTGCGAAATCTTCATGGTATGGTGAAATGTGACAGGTTGAACCAGAGTCATATAGCTCAACATGGGTACCAGCAATCATTCTGGCCCCATCAACAGCAGCAGCAACATCTTGCTCTGCAATGCACGACTCTTCAACCAATGAGGTGACCTCCATGACCATGGCTCTGGCTGCCTCAGTCCCAGCTGCATTACTGGTATGCAACTGCACCATGTCAACTTTACATGGCATATGGAGCACTTCATCAAGCCAATGGCAAGTGACTTCATCATCTTCAGAGGCTTTGACATGAACCTCTTTGTTTTCTGTAGCCTCTTCATTGTTGCTGTCATCAGACACATCAACTAGGCCAGGTAAGTCATCAAAGTCATCACTGGTTGGGTCCTCAATGAGAGAGGCACCCATACTAACATCAATCTCATCCACTAGACTGAAAATTTCATCTGCCTTGGTGACAGCCTGAACACTGTCTCCTTCATCATCATCAGGTTCAGCTGAGTTAACTGTTCCACTGGTTTGAACCATATCTGCTTGCTGACTCCTTGTTGCAGGTGGCCTTTGTGACTTCAGGCATTGAGAATGCATGTGCCCAGCTTTGCTGCAGGACCAGCACATGCCAGGGGTGCATGGCCTTTGAGTTGTAGCCTGGGTAGATGCTAGGGCAACATCACTGTTGTCTCTTCTGTTGTGGTGCTGGTAGGTCTTATTTTCTCAGGGGCCGATGTTGTCACTGACAGAACATTCATATTCTTCACTGATGAGGTGGGCCAAAGTCTTGGGCTCTGTTTCATATGAGGGATTCTGTGCAACAATGGAAGCATGAACTCCTAATGCAAAATGTTCTAACCACTTTGGGATCACATTCAAGATTGTTGCACAATAGTCTGGATCACAGATGTCAATGCCATAAGAGACAAGCTCTTCATGCTTGGTTCCAAGGTTGATTAGGAGACACCAGACATCAGCACTGAGTGGGCAGTGAGACAACATGAAGGAGCTCCACAGTTTGGTATGGGCAAATAACCCCTTCCATGTGTACTCTTCTGAGATTGCCTTCCACTTCTCTGCAACTGTGTTGAACTTTTGTACACAGATGACCACTGAGTCAGGAAGCTTTTGACTCAAAATGTAATGGGCAACCCTCTCTTCCTTTTCCCATGCTGCAAGAGCTGTGGTTTCATCTGGGGTCAGGGAAGAACTGACAGTTGGCCTTGGAGTGGTGCCATTGAAATGGCCCCAATGGTCATGTGCAGACAAAGCTTCTTTGAAACATATTGAGAAAATGGCCCAATTGGAGCCAGTAGGGTCGAGTTTTGGGACAGATGATAGAAGTGAGTCACTGGGGGTATTAGAATGTGGAGATGACATTTTTGATGTAACAGCATTGGCAAATACAACAGATTCTGTTTGTTTTTAAGCAGGGGCAGGGCCCATAACCTTTTGCAATAACAAAGGTTATATAGAACAGGTGTTCTTCTGCACAAGAAACACCAAAAAGTGTCCTAAGATCAAGGACAATGAACACTGATACCAGTCAGTAAGTAAGTTAAAGTAGTGTTAAGTAAGATCTCACCTCAGTCTTGAAAACAACATGAGGACTGAGGGGAAAAAAGGTGAGATATTGTAAACAGGCTAGATACACTACCTGTGGCTTGGAACTGTATAGTAGCAGAGTGATCAAAAAAGTAGGTAGATATCATATGTTTTTCTGTGGAGAGGAGATGAAAATTTGTGTGCATGTCAGCTTCTGCCAAGTTGCCTAAAAAGGAAATAGTAAGTAGTACATGTGTCAGTTTGTGATTTCAACAATGTGTACCAGAGGGTAGAGGGTACACAGAAGACAGAGAGAGCTGCATAGAGCAGGTATGTCAGAAGAGAGCTCAGAGAGCAGGAGAGATACTCACCTCAGCACATGCAGAAGTGCTGAGGTGATAAGATGATGAGATAAAGAAGATACAGTAATAGCAAGGTAGAGTTGAAGAGGAGCTCAAACCATAAAGAGAAAAGAAATACCAATAAGATGAGATAGAGATAAGTGTTACGAGGCACTTGCTTTGGCACCTTGTAACGCATTTTTTCTTTTTCTTTTCTTTTTCTTTATCTTACTTACTAGTAAAGTGTAGTATTATTACTACAAGTGTGAGCTTAGCTCCACTTTACTTAGTAAGGACTTATCATTTTCTTTCTCTCTTATAGTACTTAAGTATTTACATACTTAAGTGTGAGCATAGCTCCAAGTACTATATTAGACTTATCTTTTTTCCTTTTATCTTTATTTATTTATTATAACATTTACTTGCTAAGGACTATTACTATACAATTAGCAAGGACTCTCATTTCTCGTCCCTATTTACCTTTGTTTATCTCATGTTCATTTTGCACTTGTGGCTGAACCACTTACATCACATGGACGCGTACTTACTGCGCTTTACTGCGCAACTGTACTATAGTTAGATCGCTAGCTTTGTATAAATAGTTGACAAACTGGCAGTCTTAAACCCCAGTCTTGTCAACTTTGCAATCTAGGGAATCTTCCTTACACTGCACTTGATCTAAGATCATCAAATCACTCGCTTTACTCCCTCTAAACTAAAGTCTAAGAACTCTAAAGTCATGAGAACGTCACTAAGATATCTTACACTCATCAATCTGGATCTTCATATCGTTATTGGTGGAATCATCTTGATAACCATATCATTGATCCCATTTTTCATCATCATCAGGAATCTCTATTATGTTCATCAAGCCAATATCCAAACCTTGGTTACTAGGAGTAACATTTTAGACCTTCCCTAAGATCGTCCAATAGGCTGCTCTTAGCACTTTGACAAGACTCCACACTCCTCCTAACAACCACCCGTGCTTCTAGGAAGCACGTACCTTCACCACGGATTCAAATCTCTACGGAGATTACCATCAACAACTTCTCCCTGCCAATGCTATCGCACTAGAAGTAACCGACCGCTTGTGGCCCAATTACCTCCAATACGACAGCACCAATAAACTCTTTTACATCAACAACCAACTCGTTTATTTCACTCATACCAGTCAAGAACCTCAGACAGCATACCATAACGGGTATCCAATCACCACCGATACACCGCTCCTTTCAGCAAATATCCACCGAGAAATCTCGCTAGATACCAACGTTTGTCAACAACATAGACAACTACTTGGAAACCACGTTCCTGTCTCACTCGAACAATATACCAATAAGGAAGACAAGTTTACATTCTACGACAAACACAACCAGTGGATCTACAAAGCATTCGACGACCCAGACAAGAACCAA
Organism: Albatrellus ellisii; assembly: GCA_003314395.1. Lineage (NCBI taxonomy): Eukaryota > Fungi > Basidiomycota > Agaricomycetes > Russulales > Albatrellaceae > Albatrellus > Albatrellus ellisii. The sequence goes on from QLPN01000122.1 coordinate 18,129, forward strand.
GTTATCGTTTGCTGGCATTCCAAGAACCCATCGGACTACAATTACATCGAAGTATATCCTGAATGAGTATCTTCATTACCCACGATCCCCAAATACCGACAGAGCCTTATTCCAAGATCAAGACCTGAATCTCGCACAAGAACTCCATCAGGACCCCCAGAACCAAGAACGCCCATCAATGTTCAGGAACAACTTCCTCAAGTGGAAACGTTCTTTACTCCTCAAGCGACAACTTCAGGAGACGAAACCATTACCTCGTCCACCCCTTTCATTCAATCAAGAATCACCTCCAGAATTACGAGTTCAAACCCAATTGATCCGACGACAACAGCAAATTACCCGAACCCGATGAGAACTCAATCAACTATATCAAGAATGGCTCACACGTCATCCACTTCCTCCAAGGAACCACAACTCAATAAACCATCTGAGTTTTCTGGAACTGAATCCACCACCAAAGACTTTATCCAAAAAGTTAAACTCCATTTCTTTACCAAGAATTTCA
>QLPN01000124.1:0-24568 GCA_003314395.1 Albatrellus ellisii
CAAGCTCCTTCTCGTTTCCTTTTGTCGCGTTCCTCATCTGATAATCTTCCATTTCCGGTATACCCGGCTTGTGTGAATACTTCTTTTTGGAATGTTTCCATTGGAGAGAAGTCTTCTATTGTGCGAATAGAGTGAGGGTTTAATTTCCATGTGCGGGATTTGGTATCCCCTTTGAGTAGATCATCGGGGTACAGGAATCGTCCACCTTGTCTGGATTTAATACTGTTTTGGAAGTCATTGTTGGATCGGTTTTGATCTAACCTTATGGTGAGGTTTTGCCATTCTTGTAAGGTAGTCGGTAATACGTCCCTGGTTGTCATGATGGTATCCTTGATGTCTTTCCTAAGACCGTTCTTGAATTTCTTGATGTTGGTTATGTCGTTATAACCCATGGTGTCAGCGATGGAATTGAATACTGTGATGTATTCCGAAGCTGTGCCTCTTCCCTGGACTAGCCTATCCAGGTTGTTGCGTGATAATTCCCCTTCATTTGTTGGGTAGAACTTCTTTCCAAATTGGTCCTTGAACTGTTTCCATGTAAGTGTTGAAGAGGAAGCGGTGAGCTGATCGATGATTTGTCCAGCCCATGTTCCGGCAACCGTTCCTTCTTTACAGAATGATAATGTAAAGGTGATTTTATCTGTATCATCTTTGAAATTCTTGGTAAAGAAATGGAGTTTAACTTTTCAGATAAAGTCTTTGGCGGTGGATTTGGTTCCAGAAAACTCGGATGGCTTATTGAGTCATGGTTCCTTGGAGGAAGTGGATGATGTGTGAGCCATTCTTGATATAATTGATTGAGTTCTCGTCGGGTTCAGGTAATTTGCTGCTGTCGTTGGATCAGTTGGGTTTGAACTCGTAATTCTGGAGGTGATTCTTGATTGAATGAAAGGGGTGGACGAGGTAATGGTTTCATCTCCTGAAGTTGTCGCTTGAGGAGTAAAGAACGTTTCCACTTGAGGAAGTTGTTCCTGAACGTTGATGGGCATTCTTGGTTCTCGGGGTCCTGATGGAGTTCTTGTGCGAGATTCAGGCCTTGATCTTGGGATAAGGCTTTGTCGGTATTTGGGGATTGTGGGTAATGAAGATACTCGTTTGGGATATACTTTGATGTAATCGTAGTCCGATGGGTTCTCGGAATGCCAGCAAACGATAACTTGGTTCTCGTCTGGGTCGTCGAAGGCTTCGTAGATCCACTGGTTATGTTTGTCGTAGAATGTAAACTCGTCTTCCTTGTTGGTATATTGTTTGAGTGAGACGGGAACATGGTTTCCGAGTAGTTGTCTATGTTGTTGACAAATGTCAGTATCTAGTGAGATTTCCCAGTGGATGTTTGCTGAAAGAAGTGGTAAATTGGTGGTAATTGGATATCCATTATGGTAAGCTGTCTGGGGTTCTTGATTGGTACAAGTGAAGTAAACGAGTTGGTTGTTGATGTAATATAGTTTATTGGTGCTGTCGTATTGGAGGTAGTCGGGCCACAAGCGGTCGGTTACCTCTAGGGTGATAGCATTGGCAGGGAGGAGTTGTTGATGGTAATCTCCGTGGAGATTAGAATCTGTGGTGAAGGTGCATGCTTCCTAGAAGCACAGGTGGTTGTTAGGAGGAGTGCGGAGTCTTGTCAAAGTGCTAAGAGCGGCCTATTGGACGGTCTTAGGGAAGGTCTATAGTGTTACTCCTGGTAACTAGTGTTTGGATCTGAACTTGATGAGCGTAATAGAGATTCCTGATGACGATAATTATCGGGATCAATGAGGTGGTTATTAGAATGATCCCTCCAATAGTGATGCGAGGATCCAGATTGACTAGCATAAGATGTCTTTAGCGATGTTTTAATGACTTTTAGAGTTCTTAGGCTTAGTTCTGAAAGTGAAGTGGGATAGTGGTGAGCTTTGATCAAGCACAGTATGAGGAGAATCCCTAGATTGCGAAGTTGACAAGACTGGGGTTTAAGACCGCCAGTTAGTCAACTATTTATACAAGACTAGTGATCTAACTATAGTACAGTTATGCAGCAAGGCGCAGTAAGTAACCAAATGTGCGCAGTATAGCGCAGTAAGTACACGTCCATGTGATGTAAGTGGCTCAGCCACAAGCGCGAAATGAACATGAGATAAACAAAGGTAAATAATGACAAGAAAAGAGAGTCCTTGCTAATTGTATAGTAATAGTCCTTAGCAAGTAAATGTTATAATAAGTAAAAGAAAGATAAAAGGAAAAAGATAAGTCTAATATAGTACCTGGAGCTATGCTCACACTTAAGTATGTAAATACTTAAGTACTATAAAAGAGAAAAGAAAAGATAAGTCCTTACTAAGTAAAGTGGAGCTAAGCTCACACTTGTAGTAATAATACTACACTTTACTTATAGTAAGTAAATAAAAAAAGAAAATGAGAAAATGAAACACGTTATGAGGTGCCAAAGCAAGTGCCTCATAACAATAACGATATGAAGATCCAGAGTGATGAGTGTAAGATGTCTTAGCGACGTTTAGTGACTTAGAGTTCTTAGACTTAGTTCTGAGAGAGTGAAGCGAGTGATTAACAAGCTTAGATCAAGTGCAGTATAAGGAAGATTCCCTAGATTGTGAAGTTGACAAGACTGGGGTTTAAGACCGCCAGTTTGTCAACTATTTATACAAAACTGGAGATCTAACTATAGTAAAGTTGCACAGCGTTGCGCAGTATTGCGCAGTAAGTACGCGTCCATGTGATATAAGTGGCTCAGCCACAAGCGCAAAATGAACTAGAGATAAATAGATGTAAATAAAGATGAGAAAAAAGAGTCCTTGCTAATTGTATAGTAATAGTCCTTAGCAAGTAAATGTTATAATAAATAAAGAAGGATAAAAGATAAAAGATAAGTCTAATATAGTATCTGGAGCTATGCTCACACTTAAGTATGTGAATACTTAAATACTATAAAAGAGAAAATAGAGTCCTTACTAAGTAAAGTGGAGCTAAGCTCACACTTGTAGTAATAATACTACACTTTACTAGTAAGTAAGATAAAAGAAAAAAAGAAAGTAAAAAAGAAACATGTTATGAGGTGCCAAAGCAAGTGCCTCATAACAGGCAGGGTAAGAAAAAAATTGGGTGTTCCTCTTAGTTCTGTTGAATTTGTCTGGTTTATATTAAATTGATTTAGAAAAAAATGCAAAGTAAATTGCATAGACATGGGTTCAGAAACCAAGGATACTGGTTGAGGAATAGCTATGAGGGTACAGAGAACAGAATGGGAGCAGTGGCCATGCCAGGGGTAGTTGAAATACCTCCCAGAAGGGGATATGTTTGTAGCAAGGTCAAGAGTGTATACATACACACTCAAAATATCAGGGTTGACAGCTCCAGTGCTATCCAAGTACTGGTCAGTACTAGAAATATTGTTACCTGTTGAAAGATGGGCAGTGTCACAAACAGTAAATAGACTATTTGGAGATGGAGGTAGCCTTATAGGCCAAGATGTAGATGAAGCAAGAAGAGGTCCAGAGTCCAGATGTCATACATGACTGAGATATAAGAGATGAGGTGTACAACAGAATGGGAGGTACACAGAGGGAGAGGAGTGCTGCATGGAGCAGGTATGTCAGAAGAGGGTTAAGAGAAGAGAATACTCACCTCAGCAACATGCAGAAGTGCTGAGGTGAGACAATGGCAAGGTAAAGAAGATATAGTAAGAGCAAGATAGAGTTGAAGAGGAGCTCAAACCATAAAGATGAAGGTATCAGACATACACAGTATATAGTAGGATGTCCAGCATCAAATAACAGATAAAGATCAACATTACCTAGGTAATCAACAGGTAAGTTTTGGAATAGGACAATGTTTTGCCGACTGCTGAAACAAAGGCCCAGAGGCAAAGGGTGAGGGAATTAGGGGAGCCAGTGTTGGTTCAGGTCGGAGTAAGTGATCTTGACCTAGTCTTAAGGTTTAGCACGCATCGCAGCCAAACACCTATCAACGAGGTTCGAGTAACTCCGAGGCGAATGCGAGAAGAGAGATATCAGAGAGCTGCGATTGCAGAACAGGTGCGAGATACAATGAAAGAGGTCAAGATGTCCTCTTACAACGTTTGGTATGTGGTTTTATGGTCATTAGAACAATGAAACAGAAATGATGAAACACCTAGATAAACTGCTGTGGAGGGGTTGTGCCCTCGTTATCATACAAACGGCGCAAAGCCGTTGTTATAGGGTTAGACCTAGAGAAGAAGGAATATTCGATAGAACGCACAGTAATTAAGTGAAGAAAAGGAAAAGAATTCTGACAGTGCCCATGCTATCATTGCGGCACCAGAGCCATTGTTCATGAAGTGCTGGATGCGCTTGGTGAGGCTTCGTTCGACTCCGCATGCCTTGGACTTGCGCGATGCCACGGCATCGCTGCCACTGCCAGTGAGCGCTAGTAAATCGAAAGTTGCCCCGAGCGGACAAGTGCTCAAAGCAACTTGAAATCCGAAAAGGGAAGGAGGTTTTCATCTTCCTCCACAAGCGCTCTAACCCCGAGTCCCGTTGCCATTGTCACATTGACGCTACCTGCCGCCCAGACATACAAGCCGTGATCTTGCTTACCATGGTATATCCAGGTGCGCTAATCTCGGTCTTAAGCAAAAGTCAGCTTCCTATTCTTCTGAGACCTCTTCGATACTGTCTCAGCTACGAAGCATGCATTCAAGACGCTCTCCAAGTTGGCTGATCTGTTGCCTGCTGAAGAATGCAGCAAGGTACTTGGAGTCTGCTTGTTCACACAAGCTTATCTATCAGCAGCGCGCGATGGATCTCACAGCGCTTTAGCCCCAGATTGTGCTCCTTGCGGGTACAGTGACGCCGTATCGGAGCGGCACAGATAGGGAGATGCCTTTTCGTCAGGTATGAGATACATACAGCATGGCATCATGTGGCTGCACGCTAGGATTCTCAATCACCAACAGGAATCCAACTTTTATTATCTGTCCGGATGCGCCATCGCGGAATCCTATCTCCTCTTGACTACTTCCTCTGCGAAAACTCTCGACTCTCCATCGCTGTCTCTCTTCATTCCAGATGTAAAGTCCGAGGACCTTATGTGGGCTGTACCCCCTCCCACACCTGATGCGGTACGCGGGGTTTACGACGTTGCCCACGTGGGCATCACCGCTGAGCTATCCAATGCTATCGCTGAGGCGCTCACAGCCTCCCCGGGTGCCCTTATACACACCCTGCCTATCGCCTCGCCATCGTTCCCCCAGCTCCCAGACGAGTACCTCAGCCTGGTCCAGGCCAACGCCACAGTTTTGGATCAGTTTCTTTTACCAGCTCTCCATCGTGCACGGTTGATCAAAGACGCAGACGAGGTCAAGCTGATCCGGAAAGCGAATGAGATCAGCTCGAGGGCGCACGAGGTTGTGATGCGCGTGTTAGGTAAGGGAGTAAGAAGGTTGGAGAGAGCGGCGGCTGGCGGGGGTCGTCCGCCGCTCCCAGAAGAATGGCTGATCGAGAAAGAGGCAGAGGCAGAAGCTATCTTCGTCGCATCGTGCAGACGAGAAGGGTGCGTCTCGACAACTACAGCTTATGATAGTCTTTGACACAGCAAACGATGTGCAGCGCTGTCCATCAGGCCTATCTACCGACCGTCGCCGCTTCCACTCGTGCGTCGACTCTGCACTACTGCTGCAACGACGAGGAGTTTGCGTGGGGACCCGTCAGGCCGCACGACCATCACAACCAGAACGAGTTCGCCTATGGCGCCGCGCGCGACTTGCAGCCCCAAGTGCTACTTATCGATGCCGGGTGCGAGTGGAACTGCTATGCATCTGACAGTAAGCCCCTCCCATGTGCTCCACGCACTTCGTATAACGAGCGTCGAGTATCTATGTAAGTTACGCGAACCATACCTGTGGGCAATGGGGGCAAGTTCACACCTGAAGCGAAGGACATATATAAGCTTGTTTTAGCCATGCAGAGGGTACGGCTTGACCTTCTATCTGTCTTGCCATACGAACACTCCTCATCTCCGCCTTAGTCGGCTGTTGGCATCTTGCGACCCGGCCTCCACTGGGACGAGATGCAAATATTTTGCCATCGGATGCTCGTGAGAGGCTTCCAGCGGCTTGGCATCTTCAAGACGCAAGACTCTCCGGACTCGGGTCCTTGGAGTTCGGAAGATAACGTCGTTGCGTCCGGTGTTAGCGCTGCGTTCTTCCCGTACGGCATAGGACACTCTCTGGGGTTGGATTTACTCGACGTGCCCAGCGCCAGTAAACCAGATGTCAACAATACAACCAACTTGAAGAGAAAGACCAAGTATGACCATAAAGATTACTACAGATATCTCAGGCTAAGGCTGCCGCTCGAGGAGGGAATGGTCATCGTGAGTATTGCATCGTCGTCTGGCTAAGATGATCCTCATCGAATATCCCTCTAGACTATCGAACCCGGTATCTATTTCTCCCCGCACTTGTTAACGTCGGTGCGTGACTCCAAGTATATCGACTGCGAAGTCCTCCAGCGCTACGAAAGCGTGGGCGGCGTGCGAATCGAGGATGTCGTGGTCGTTACGAATAATGGATGCGAGTACCTGTCAAATGTCGGTAGTGAAGTCGAGTGGATCGAGGAAGTGTGTTCCGGGAAAGCCTAGGACATCACCACTCGCTGTCTTGAGAAGTGAGGTTAAGTTCGAGTTTGTGGTGTGCCCTGTACAATGATACCAATCATATAGGAAAGCGTGTTCACGATTACATTAGTGGAAGTTCATGTACGAATAAATCGGCTTGCTTCATGAAACACACCCCACTATGGCCTGTGCGCGGTACAGTAATACATGCGAGATTAGGAATACGTGAGGGGTGCATGAACTAAAGTTGCGAGCGAGGACGAGAGCGTGCAAGCTCTTCCTGCCCTACGGATGTGCACCTGGTCTATGGGGGCATGATGAAAGACAACACACTGTTGTGGCATGCTGTCAGGACTCTATTCTTTTTCTTTCTTGCTGAATGTTCCGGAAGGATGTCATAGGTTGTTTGCCCTATGACAACGGCCTTACGCCGTGCTGTATTCACCTATAGGGTACAACCCCTGTCGAAGTCATTGTACATTTCACCTTTTCTCTAATAGTGATTATTCCAGACAGTATAAGATCCCATACTTTACGATGATGTCTCACTATCTTGACCTCTTTCATTGTTCTTGTCTGCAATAGCAGCTTGTATTATCACTCTTGATGTGTTTGCCTCAGAGGTCCTGGAAACTTAGGTATAGGTGTTTGGCTACTCACATACGCTAAACCCTAACACATGCCTTGGTGAGCTGTGTTGCAGTCTGGCCCTCATGCTTTTTCTTTTTCTTTATTTAACCACATTTACATATAGGCTGACTGTTGGAGATCATGTTGTTAGAGATAACAGTGGTGTGCACCAGCAGATGACATGCATGCAACCACAGGCAGCACACACAAGCATGGACAGCTGTCAGAATTTCCTTCTATTTTCCTCCCGTCTTCTATCAGATTCTTCTATGTTTCAGGCATAACCCTCTAACATTGGCTTTACACCATTTGTACTATACATGGGCACAACCCCATAACAACCACCTATGCAGCTGTGTTCTTTCCTCTTTCAGTCTTTCTCCAAAGCCACTTAAACTATGTGTATAAGACATCCTATCTCTAGTTCAGCCTCTTCTGTTACTTGCAACATTATTCTCATCTTTGCAATCTCATCTTGTTGCATTCACCTCAGGTCTTGGACTATTTAATAGGTGTTTGACCACTTGGCATGTTAAACCTTAACATTTAAGTTGATTTCAGGCCAGTTTGGGTTTGCAGTCATGGTGAGGAAGATGTCTGGCTTGCACCCATAATGACAAATGGCCATGGAGTCTTGGAAGAGCTGCAACATATGCCTTGCACTGCCCTGGTGGGTGGAGGGAAGGATAATGTGCTGACCCTGCTGTCCACTTTCAAACCAAACCCCCTTGCTTTCGTCTTAGTACTCACTGAAATGCTGTACCATTTAATAACCAAGTTATTGAGTATCAAGGAAACAATACTTTGCATTTTCTGAATACAGACCAGTACATAGACAGCAGTGGTGCTGGTAATCCTGACATCACTGCACCTGGAGTTTGTGCATACATGTTAAATCCTGCTGACCATACAACCAGAGATATTCCCTTGCCCAGACAAGGAACCCCCACCATTGACAAATGTTGGAGATTACAGTGATGTGCAACAGTGAACATGTGATAACATGACTGGGCAACAGTGCAAATAGTGTGACTGCACCACATGGACTTGTGGGACTCAGGGACAATATGGATGGACCCTACTTACAGAAAATTCTCCTTCACATAGTTTTCTTGCCCCTCAGTCTTCTACAAAGAGACTGAGGTCAGTGCTTACTCCTATGTTGTTTGCACTTTATGTTTTCTCACTATTTCTTCCTGTAGAATACAATTATCTTCTTTCTACAGTTGGCTGTGCTCTTTCCAAGCAACATCCTTCAATAACAAACCTATCCCATTCAACACACCATCCTTGTTGTTTCCACAAACTGAACCTATCCTTAAAACAACAACTATGGCAGCACTAATGACTCAACCTTTGAAAATCAACAAACCTGTCAAATATGATGGATCCAAAAAGGATTTTCAAACTTTTTATCTTTCTTGTCAGAAGCACTTGTGTACTTGCTAGCCTATGACAACCCCATCCCTCCAACTTACAAAAGATCTTGTTTGTGCTTGTTGGTTTTTTCATTACCTTATGATGCTGATCACACTGTTTACTTATTAAGTATACTTATCTCTATCTCATCTTATTGGTATTTCATTTCTCTTTATGGTTTGAGCTCCTCTTAAACTCTATCTAGCTCTTACTATATCTTCTTCACTTTGTCTTTGTCTTACCTTAGTACTTCTGCATGTGCTGAGCTCTTTCTCTCTTCTGTGTACCCTCTACCCTCTGGTACACTTCTTCTCTATCTTACAGTCTCTTCTGGGCTTGAAGCCTACTTCTTTTGTGACATGGTCTTCTCTCTGCTTGCTGTCTTGCTTAGATTCCAACAGTGTTTACTTCCCTTGCTGTGCTGCCCAATTTCAACAGCCATCTCAGTAAATAACTGCAAGATTTACTCCTTAAACCAACTGGACAAAGTACTCTTGATGCCTTGTCAACAATATAGTTGTATCTGCCTGTCCAAATATCTTTTGCATCTCCTTTCTTCTTTGTCAAAAAGAATGATGGTAAATTCTACCTGGTCCAAGATTACTGCAAACTCAATAGCCTTACTGTCAAGAATCTGCCAAGAGTGGCCTATTGGACAGTCTTAGGGATTCATTAATGTGGTGCTCCTGGTAACAAGATAGTTGATATAGGCAATGGAAACATTCCTGATGATGATAAGAAGGGGGATCAACAAGATAGGAATGAGAATGATAGCTCTGATGACTACATGAGGATCCAGAGTGACAAGTGTAGGATGTCTTAGCAATGCTTAGTGACTTAGAGATCTTAGGCTTAGTTCTTAGAGTTTATGAAGTGAGTTGAAGGCAAGCTTAGATCAAGCACAGTGTAGGAGAATCCCTAGATTGTGAAGTTGACAAGACTGGGGTTTAAGACCACCAGTATTGCCACTATTTATACTAAGGGACTGTCCTAAGTATAGTACAAGTGAATAAGGTTCATGAACCAACAATGATTGTGCAGCAATCAATGAAGTCATGTGACCTGAGATGTGTCCATAGTAAGCTAAAATAAAGTAGCCACAAGTGTGAAGTGAATGAGAGATAAACAAAGATAAACAAAGATGAGATAAGATGAGTCCTTGCTAATTGTATAGTAATAGTCCTTAGCAAGTGAATGTTATAAATAAAGAAAGGATAAAGATGCCTTATAGTACTTAGAGGTAACCTCTGCTGCAGTAATATTACAGTACTATAAGGGTAAAATGTTGATGCTTAGATGATCAGTGTGGCAGTCATACCTGAGGCCAGTCACTCCATTCAAGGAGGATGAGGGAGTGTGAGCACATGGGGAAAAACAAGACATTACAATACTGGCATTGCACAGAATAGTAGTAAGAGGGAGTGTAGGTAGCAAGCATAGTAAGGGAGAAGATGTGAGGATTGACTGAAGATCAGTGTCCCTAATTGTGTACATATATACATAAAAGAGTGGTGCACAGACCATGCTTATGTAAATAAGTGTGGGGAGTGGGTGCTGGGGCAAAGGGCAAGATCCCATGTCAATATGAAATGATAGAGTCCTTACTATAAGTTGGAGCTAAGCTTGCAGCTGCAGTTAATACTACACTTATAGTAAGTAAGATAAAAAAGGATAAAAAGAAAAAAAAGAAAAAAAGAAACTGTTATGAGGTGCCAAAGCAAGTGCCCCATAACAGATAGGAGTAATCCCTAGATTGTCAAGTTGACAAGACTGGGGTTTAAGGCCACCAGTATTGCCACTATTTATACTAAGGGACTGTCCTAAGTATAGTACAAGTGAATAAGGTTCATGAACCAACAATGATTGTGCAGCAATCAATGTGATCATGTGACTGATGACATGTCCACAGTAAACTACTGGCTATGTAGCCCCAAGCACAAGATGAACCTGAGATAAATGAGTCCTTGCTAATAGTACAGTAATAGTCCTTAGCAAGTAAATGTAAATAAATAATGAAAGAGATAAAAGAAACAAGACACTTTACTATCAGCTACCACTAGTTCATGCATCCCCACATCTCATGCATTGTTCAAAACAACACTTTTCTACTATGAATCTTCAAACTAATACATGCATATGAAATGATAAATCATAAGAATGCCCTATGAGCTTTAACAGATGCAATCTAACAAGAAACAAAAGAGATAAATTTTTGGTGGTGACAATGGCTTGGGTCACTCTCAATGTCACCTTCCAGTACTGCTGCAGCAGAGTTTGGAACTCAGACATGCTAGTGGCAATGTGTCTGAATGCACATGGTATATCTTCTGTAATGTCTAGCACTGAATGGACTTTGAAACCAGCCAGTGTGATGATACTGTGACTTTCTGTTACATTTGTGACTGCACAAGATTTGGTGTGCATGAACTAGTGGTAGCTAATAGTATAGTACTTTTTCTCTTCCAGCAGTATTTGGTGGATGCCTGGGCATTGCTAAGAGCAGCCTATTGGATGGTCTTAGGAGCAATAACTATACCCCTGGTAACAAGGTAGTTGTATGTGCAGGTTATGGCAGGCAGCAGCAACTATGATATAGACCAGTGACAAGATGTAGGAGAAGCCTAGTAGGTAGAGTGAAGCTGGCAACATGCCTGCAGCAGATAGTGAAGAGGTGAATGCAATGCAATGCAACATGATGTGGTAAAGAGACAGCTGCAGGGATTGGAGTAAGAAAGTGATAAGATGAGGTGGAGAGTATACTCACTCAGATGGATGTAAGACATCTGAGGAGATGTATGTAGGGAGAGTCCATCTTATATAGTGAAAGTAGAGTAGAGTTGGGGTGGAGTGTAAGTAAAGAGTACAACAACTACTATGAGTGGGAGGGACATGTGTCATCCCAGAGTGAGGAGTGGAGTGGGAGCTTGGTCATGTAAGTGGAGGTGAGTCTGAGGAAATGAGAAGGGATGATGAGTGTGTGATGAAGTGTATACATAGTGAATATGTAGAGAGTGGGTAATGCAGTGTGTGAAGGGAGAGAAGGCAAACGAAAATGTTATACACACAGACATTTCAACAGTAGTTGGTATGCACTTGATTTGTGTAGTAAATGTTCCTGATGACAATGAAGAGAAGGACCAACAAGATAGTGATGAGGATGATACTGCCAGTGACTAAATGAGGATCCAGGGTGATGAGTTTTGGATGTCTTAGTGACACTTTTAGTGTGACTTAGAGATCTTAGACTTAGTTCTTAAGAATGAAGTGAGTTTAAGGTGAGCTTTAAGTCAAGCACAGTATAGGAGAATTCCTGGATTGCAAAGTTGACAAGACTGGGGTTTAAGACCACCAGGCTTTCAACTACTTATACAAAACATGAGTTCTAAGAATAGTAAACATAAATAAAGTTCACAGATCAATGATGATTGCACAGCAATCAACAGAGTCATGTGATTTGAGATATGTCCATAGTAAGCTAGTAGTAAAGTAGCCATAAGTGCAAGTGAAATGAGAGATAAACAAAGGTAAATAAAGATGAATGAAGCAGTTCTTGCTAATTGTGTGGTAGTAGTCCTTAGCAAGCAAATGTTATAATAATAAAAAAGAAAGAAGGATACTTTATAGTACTTGGAGTAAAACTCACAGTGCAGTATGTAAATACTGTAGTACTATAAAGTAGAAAAGATAGAGTCCTTACTATAAGTATGAGCTAAGCTCAAGCTGTAGGTATTACTATGCTTATAGTAAGTAAGATAAAAGAAAGGAAAAAGAAAAAGAAAAAACATTATGAGGTGCCAAAGCAAGTGCTTCATAACAGGCATCAATTGAGGAGACAAACCTGTACTGGATGAGAACTCATCAAAAAGACATACAAGCAGATCTCTACAAAGGGCTTCAGGATGCAGTTCATGGCAACCAGAAAGGTGCTCCAGTCAATCTTGGACAGCAGGGCAGCACATTATCCTTCCCTCCACCCACCAGGGCAGTGCAAGGCATATGTTCCAGCTCTTCCAAGACTCCATAGCCATTTGTCATTATGGGGCACAAACCAGACATCTTCCTCACCATGATTGCAAACCCCAACTGGCCTGAGGTCCTCCTCAAATATGATGGTGGCACATCCCAGACTGCTGCAGATCACCCTGACATTGTTGCTCACATCTTCAACCAGGAGGAGGAAGCCCTGCTGGGTGGCATCAAAGCTGGCTGGCAGTGTCTATGCCATAAAGTTCCAGAAGCATGGCCTCCCTCACATGCATCTCCTCATCTTCCTGAAGGCCCCATACAAGATCTACAATGCCAATCATTGTGGACAGCATTGTCTCAGCACAGCTCCCTGACCCTGCCCTCTATCCAAAACTCCATGAGTCTGTCACCAAGTACATGCTTCATGGCCCCTGTGGTGCTCCTGACCATGTCAAATCCCCTTGCATGAAGAAGGACAACAACAAGCAATGGCTTTGCAGCAAGCACTACCCCAATGGCTATTGTGAGGAGACTCACTTTGGGGAGGTTGGATACCCAGTCTATGCCAGGCCAGACAATGGGTACATCTTCACCAAGCATCTCAGTCAAAATAAAGTCCATGTGTTCACCAACTGTGATGTCATCCCCTACAGTCCCTACCTGCTGGCTGAATACACCTGCCACATCAATCTGGAGATCTGTGCCTCAGTCAAGGCAGTCAAGTACATGCACAAATACATCTACAAGGGTCCAAATCAGGCTACTGTGCAGGTTGGGGATGTGGATGAAGTCCAGGACTACATTGATGCACACTACATTGGTCATTCAGAGGCATGCTGGCACATGTTTGAGTTCCCCATGCACCAGGAGCTCCCCATAGTCTATCACATTCCTGATCATGTGGAGGGTGAGCAGCATGTCTACTTCCAAGCAAGTGATGGCCCCGAGGAAGTCCTGGAGCACCCCTCTGCCAAGAAGATACACCTAGCAGAGTGGTTCAAGGCCAACCAGCAGTATCCTGACAGTACCTGCCAGTACTTCTACCAGGAGTTTCCTCAGCACCTCATATGGGAGTTTAAGGGGCATCAGTGAAAGCCAAGACAGAGGGGTTTTGCCATTGGTCACATGTACTTTGTCCATCCATCTGCTGGGGAGCACTTCTACACACTTCTACCTCAGGATGCTTCTGACTATCATCAAGTGGGCAACAGACTGGAAGGATCTGTGCACTTGTGATGGGGTGGTCCATGTAGCATACAAGACTGCCTGTCTTGCTAGAGGTTGTTGGATTCATTGCCTACTGCATGACACTGATCATGCTAATACATACAACATATGTATGTCTTTACCCATCTGATCTTTATCTCTTCTTTATCTTTATCTTATCTCATTTATCAACCAGCCACTTGTTGTGCCAGCTGACAATCACATGCTCTGACCCACTCTCATCTCCTTTGAGTTGTTCTCTTATACTTATAGTTGTAGTTCCTCATAAACTCTATATCTGCTATACTATATCTTCTTCTCTTCATTGTCATACCACCTCAGCTCTTTAGCACCTAGCTGAGGTAGGTCATCTACTGTGCACTCTCTCCACTCTATCTGACACACCTGTTTATTAGCACTCTCTTTATTTACTCTGCATACATACATATGCATTGTCTCTCTCACAGCACTCTCCCCTTTCTTCTTACCCACTGTGTGGGCCCTCTATTTGACCTTGTCTTCACCCTCTTGTTGCTCTCAACATGACTTCATGCCCACTTGCCTGTCATTAGAGGTCTCCTGGAGGATGATGGTCAATGGGATCAGTGCCTGCAAGAGGCTGGGGAGATGCAGACTGGTGGTCAACTGCACTCTCTCTTTGCCTCCATCCTCTACCACAACATCCCATCTAACCCTGCCATTCTGTTGGATCATCACAAAGCAAAACTATGTGATGATTTGCACCATGCCCTCATCACCCATCACAACCTCCCTGATCCTACTGAGGAGTTATTCCATGACTATGGCCTCTACCTCCTTGACATGATCCTCAGCAGGATGGGCAAGCACCTCCATGACCCCCCTCCCATGCCACTCCCACAACATCACTTGTCAACCTCCTTCTGCAAGATGAGCTTGATCATGACATCTATGACCTCACTCTGCAAGTTGAAGACTATTACTCTACCTTCAATGAGGAGCAGAAGTCTGCCTTTGATGCTGTCATGGCCTCTGTTGATGGGAACCAGTGCAAGACCTTTTTCCTCCACAGTGCAGGAGGTTGTGGGAAGACCTACCTCTGCAATACAATTGCTGCTGCTGTGCATGCCAATGGCAAGGCTGCTCTCTGTGTTGCCTCCTCAGGGATAGCCTCACTTCTCCTGGATGGAGGTCACACTGCCCACTCTCACTTCAAGATCCCCATTTCCCTTCATGAGACCTCTGTGTGTGCAGGATATGGGAGACGACTGCTATAATGATGAAGGACATTCCAAATATATATGAAGTGGCCAGTAGCCAGAGGGTGAGTGGCAGACGCATCTGCAGTAGTGAAGTAGTCACAAATGCAGTAGTGGCAGAGTGATGTGGTTCAAGTATGTCAGACAGTACACAAGACATCTGAGAGTGAAATGACAAACCTGCAGTAGCAAAGTAAGTAGTCACAAATGCAGTAGTGGCAGAGTGATGTGGTTCAAGTATGCTGCAGGGTAGATGTGAGAGAGTGATGGGGAGAAGTGAAGTAGTACTCACTCAGACAGTATGCAAGACATCTGAGGAGGTTGTATAGTAGCATCCATCATTTATAGTAGAGTGGTGTTAGTGTTGTGATGAAGGCCAGCCATCTGACGAGAGAGGAACTAGAATAGTTCTTTTTCTTGTACTATGCTACTACAGTCTACTTATAGTAAATCTTGTAGTGCACGGACCATCTGCTACAAGGTGTATGATGTGTGTACATATGTATGTGTGTGTTGGAGTGTGTTGTACAGTAGAGTGACCAAAAAGGAAAGAGCGATGTAGTAAGCAAGCAAGGAATGTCAACAGGTTGTAGTGGAGAGTAAAGTGAGTAGAACAACAACTACCTAAAGTGGAGGGACACATGTCATCCCAGAGTACATGTGGGGTGTGAGTGGGCTTGGGTATGTAGGTAGTCCAAGGAGTAGAAGTGAGAAGCAAGGGAATATACATGACATGATAAGTGTGTGAGGTATGCATGTGATAGTGTCATGTGGAGTGAACAAGGCAAACGAAAAGTGATATATGCACAGAGAAACAACTTCAACAACCTCTGCCTGCAATCTGAAGTACAACTCTGACCATGAAGGGCTGCTGAAGGAGACAGGGGTCATTATCTGGGATGAGGCACCTATGCAGCATGGCCATGCCATGGAGGCTCTGGATTGCACCTTGAATGACCTGCTAGAGGATGGGGTTGCATTTGGGGGGATCACTGTGCTCTTTGGTGGGGACCTTCACCAAACCCTGCCTGTCATCTCCAAGGGTTCCAGACAACAGATTGTCAATGCTTCCCTCTGCCATTCCCAGCTCTGGAAAAGCATCACCATCATCCACCTCAAGCAGACCATGTGTCTTGACCACACTCCAGGCAGTGCTACTTTTGCTCAGTGGTTGCTTCAAGTTGGTGCTGGAGGCCTAAACCCATCCATCAGACCCCCCACCAGCATATGCCTCTCAGAGAACACTGTCCAGATACTCATTGACTCCACCTACCCTGGGATTGCAGAGGAGAGGCCAGACCAGTATTTCCTTGAGTGCACCATACTTTCCTCCAAGAATGACACTGTTGATGAGCTCAACTCTGCCATCCTTGCCCAGTTTCCTGGAGAAGACACCACCATGCTCAGTGTTGACAAAGTCAAGAGTGGCCAGGGAGGCTATCCCATTGAATACCTCAACTCCCTCAATGTCTCTGGCATCCCCCTTGCACACCTTCATGTCAAAGTTGGCTGTCCCCTCATGCTCCTCAGGAATATAGACCCATCCCATGGACTCTGCAATGGGACTCACCTATTGCTGCTGGAGGTCAAACCACATGTTCTCAGGTGTTGCATCTTGGGTGGCAAACATGCAGGCAGGATTGTGTTCATCCCCAGGATTGTTGTGGAGCCCTCTGATGAGTCACTACCCATTCCTCTATCACACCACCAAATCCGAATTTGCCTTGCCTTTGCCATGATCATCAACACATCACAAGGTCATGTTGGATTGGACTTGTGCTCTGGAGTTTTTGCCCATGGCCAACTCTATGTTGCATTGCCATGCTGCACATCTGGGGACAGGATCAAGGACCTCTTTCCTGAAGGTTCTCAGGGAGGATCAACCTTGAATGTGGTGTAGAAGAATCAGCAGCAAAGCAGGGAGTGGAGTGTTCAGGCAAGATTGGTTTCTGTACTGGATTAATAAATTGTACTGTTGAATTGCACTGTTGTATTATTGTACTTACATATTCTCTCCCATCCTAGGTGAAGGCACATGGTTTATGGTGGAAGGACAGATGGAGAGGTGATTGGGATTGGTGTATTGGTTTGGAAATTGGTGTTGGTTTGTGAACTGGGATTGATCTGGAAATAGATAGAGCAATGTTTCCTTTTATTCTCTGTTGCTACAACTATGGATACTATCATAGATGATATGTTGTTACTCCATGTTGCAATGTAGATTGGGATTGGTCTGTAAATGGGTTCTATTGCAACAACTTATATATACTTTCTCAGATCATGTCTTATTACTCCATGTTGCAATGCAACAGGTTTTTCCACTAGTCTGGATGTAACCAGAGCATGGACCATGCACAGTACTCTAGGGGAGGCCCATGAAGATGAAGATGTAGGCATGGTATAAATAACAACCAATAGCCAAAGGCCCTCATACAATGATGAGTAATATCTGCAGTAACTATAAGAAAGATCAGTAATATTTTGCAGCAGGTGTGAGAGAGCTGAGTGAGCATTCTACAGTAGATGTGAGAAATGACTCATAAGTACTTTGTAATCAGGCCAATTGGAGATTGGATAACTGAAATGTCATCAGCCAATTAACCCTGATAAGATAAGAGTAAAACTGAATAGATCACTTCACTAGATCATGAGTGATATGCAGATCAGTAGAGATAGGAATGTAGGGGGAGTATCAAAAATAAAGAAAAAAATGAGGATAAAAGGCAGCCTGACAATCCTTGCCAAGATTTTGTGCTCCTTTCTGTCAGCCAGTATTTCAGCAAGTGGAACCTCAACTACTTGAGTCAACCTTTGGCTGTGTGGTAACATCCCTTGATATTGCCACTTTGGATGTGCACACTGATGAACACAGGCCATGCACAGGTTTGAACTAGGACAATAGTCCTTATTCTTTATAGTACAACTTTGTATGTATATATACAGGACAATATGTAGCATGGACCATGTGACCAGTTGTGGTTGTAAGTGTGTCACAGTAACAGATCTAAAGTAGTAGTAGCCATCATATCTCAACACACACAGCTGGCCTGGCTTTTAGGTGGGATGTTGATGCCATAGCTGCATCTCTAAGTGCAAAACCAGTGGCAGCACTGCTGTAAATTTTTGGTAAGTCATCTTGCAGCTCTCTGACTTATTGAAGGAGGTTGCTTGGAAATAGAACATGGCTGACTGTAGAAAGAAGAGAATATATTCTACAGGAAGAAATCATAAAGTGCAAATGATGTAGGAGTAAGTACTGACCTCAGTCTCTCCATAGAAGACTGAGGGGAAAGAAAATAATGTGACAGAAAATTTTCTGTAAGTAGGGTCTGTCTGTATTGTTCCTGAGTCCCACAAGTCCATGTGGCACTGTTGCACATTGCTGTAAAACTCCAACACACCCACTCAGCTAGTGCACCAGTGAATACCCATGCTGGCACAGAATTGCTCATGCTTCTACCATGCCAGCCCCTTCATCAGCACATCTGCAACCTGCTCACCCATTGGAATATATTCCAATTCCAGTTCCCCACCAGTGTACTTCTTGCATAAGAAATGATACTGCACATCAATGTGTTTGGTATGTGCATGAAAGGCCAGATCTTTCATGATGGTGATGGCAGACTGATTGTTGATTAAGAGTGTCATAGGAGAGCCATGAAGTTCACCAACCTTGGAAAGTGTCAGAACGTACTTATTTTTCTTTTCATTTTACAATTTCTTTCATCCCTATCACTCAAGATCTACATAAGATATCTTATCTTATCTTATCAGATCATCAGTAGATCTTATCATGATTATCTATGACACATATTCATTTAGTCATCAGACCGCTTACTGTACAACTATGACTACAATTCCCACAGATGCTTACTGATGCAGTGCAATGCTGCGCATTGCTTATTGATACTTCTCACAGATGCTGCGCATCCTATATACATATGCCTGCCCTACAGTGACAGCACATGGTCTGTGCGCCGATCCCTGTAGTATATAAAGACTCTCATGTAGTAGATAGCTCTTCAGCTTTATACATCTGAGATATCCGCTACACAGCGTGACTTTCTAAGGTGTATTGTCTCCTCCCTCGCCAATCCCCCTTCTCTTCAGTTGTGACCTCGCTGTATTAGCGTGCGCCTCACAGAAAGGAGGGTGTGAAGCCAGACAGCTTCTTTTGTAGTGTGTGCACCTGTTGTATCCACAGGTTCAGGTAAGCAATGACAAACAAGATGATCAGGAGTAGATAATCAGATATCCCCAAAGGGAGTAACACAGACAGCATGCCTGCAGTGCTAAGAGCGGCCTATTGGTTGGTCTTAGGGAAGGTCTAAAGTGTTACTCCTGGTAACCAAGGTTTGGATATTGGCTTGATGAACGTAATAGAGCTTCCTGATGATGATGAAGAATGGGATTAACGATATGGTTATGAGGATAATTCCACCGATAACAATATGTAGATCCAGAGTGACGAGTGCAAGATGTCTAGCAAGGTTTTCTGACTTAGAGTTCTTAGGCTTTAGCTTTTTAAGAGAGTAAAGCGAGTGATTTAACGAGCTTAGATCAAGCGCAGTATAGGAGAATCCCTAGATTGCGAAGTTGACAAGACTGGGGTTTAAGACCACCAGTCTTTCAACTATTTATACAAAACTAGTGATCTAAGTATAGTAAAGTTGTGCAGCAGAGCGCAGTAAGTACGCGTCCATGTGATATAAGTGGCTCAGCCACAAACGCGAAGTGAACATGAGATAAACAACTGTAAATAAAGGCGAGAAAGTAAAGTCCTTGCTAATTGTATAGTAATAGTCCTTAACAAGTAAATGTTATAATAAATAAAAGAAAGAGAAAAGAGAAAAAGATAAGTCTCATATAGTACCTGGAGCTATGCTCACACTTAAGTATGTGAATACTTAAGTACTATAAAAGAGAAAAGAAAGAGGAGAGTCCTTACTAAGTAAAGTGGAGCTAAGCTCACACTTGTAGTAATAATACTACACTTTACTAGTAAGTAAGATAAAGGAAAAAAGAAAAAGAAAAAAGAAACGCGTTACGAGGTGCCAAAGCAAGTGCCTCGTAACATGCAGCAGAGAGTAGTGGAGGTGAGTGCAGTAGGTGACACAATGTGGTGAAAGTACATCAGACAGAATGTAAGACATCTAGGATAAGTAACAGACCTGCAGCAGAGAGTAGTGGGGGTGAGTGCAGTAGGTGACATGATGTGGTGAAAGTACACTGCAGGGTAGAGTGAGAAGAGAATAAGATGGGAGTGAAGGAGTACTCATTCAGACAGAATGTAAGATGTCTGAGGAGAGGTAAAGTGTTACGAGGCACTTGCTTTGGCACCTTGTAACGTGTTTTCTTTTTCTTTTTCTTTTCTTCTATCTTACTTACTATAGTAAAGTGTAGTATTATTACTACAAGTGTGAGCTTAGCTCCACTTTACTTAGTAAGGACTTATCATTTCCTTTTCTCTTTTATAGTACTTAAGTATTTACATACTTAAGTGTGAGCTTAGCTCCAGGTACTATATTAAGACTTATCTTTCTCTTTTCTTTCTTTATTTATTATAACATTTACTTGCTAAGGACTATCACTATACAATTAGCAAGGACTCTCCTTTCTCGCCTTTATTTACCTTTGTTTATCTCATGTTCGTTTCGCGCTTGTGGCTGAGCCACTTATATCACATGGATGCGTCCTTACTGCGCATTACTGCACATTATCATTTACTTACTGCACAATACTGCACAACTTTACTATACTTAGATCTCCAGTTTTGTATAAATAGTTGACAGACTGGCGGTCTTAAACCCCAGTCTTGTCAACTTCGCAATCTAGGGATTCTCCTTATACTGCGCTTGATCTAAGCTCGTTGTAATCTCACTTCACTCTCTACGAACTAAGTCTAAGAACTTTAAGCCACTAAAACATTGCTAAAACCTCTTACACTCGTCACTCTGGATCTTCGTATCGTCATTGGAGGAATAATCCTCATCACTATCTCGTTGATCCCCTTCTTCATCGTCATCAGGAACCTCTATTACATTCATCAAGCTCGTACCCAAACTTTGGTTACCAGGAGTAACACTTTAGACCTTCTCTAAGACCGTCCAATAGGCTGCTCTTAGCATAAAGTAGGTAGTCCATCTTATATAGTGTTCACTCTGTAAGGTTGGGGTGGAGAGTGTAGTGGTAAGTATAAGGATGCCTGTATATAGGAGGGACACATGTTGTCCCAAGATAGTGAGTGGTCATGCCATGTGAAGTCTGAGGAAAAGAGGAGATAGGCAAGGACATAATTAGTATGTGTATGTATGTAATAAGTATGTGCATGGTAGAGTGAGTGTAGAGTGAGTGGGGGAAAGCCAAATGAAGATATTAGAAGGAATGCACAGAAATGTCAATACCTGTGACATATTCAGCTTCTGTGCTAGATAGTGCCATTGATGCTTGCTTTTTGGAGCTCTGGCTAATTGTGCCACCAGAGAGAATGAAGATGTATCCAGAGATGGATTGCCTGTCATTGATATTGGCTGCCCAATCAGCATTGATGAAACCTGTTAACCCACCAGGAGAGTTGCCATCGAAGAGGAGTGTATGATGCACTGTGGTGCATAAATACCAGAAGGTGTGATTTAAAGTGTGGAAGTGCATGTCACCTGGTGTCACAGTATGTTGGCTGAGGATGCTGATGGTGTATGCTAAGTCAGGTCATGTCCCTAGCATCACATACATGAGTGTGTGAGGCCAACATTTGCCAGCAAGGTCACACAATGTAAAGGAAGGAGAAAGGGCTAACAAGAGGGATGAGATCACACTTAAGCAAATGGATATCCCAGATGTATTCAGCTGAAGAGAGAATACAATACAAGTACTTTATATATACTAAGAGAGACCTGCACACAGACCATGTGTTTACTGTAGGGCAGGTGTATCATAAAGGAATGTGCAGCATTCCTGTGAATGATCAATAAGCAACTTGCACAGCATCTGTGAGAAGCTCTGTAAGCAACTGTCCCTCATCATCTCAGTCTCTCTCTAAGTCTTCCCACTCTCAGGAATGCATCTTTCTATCTACTCTGCGCCCTCATGTCTGGTGCCACTCTACTCTTGGCTGTGCTCTTTTCTTTCTTCTTCTGCCTCCTCCCATCCACCATCCAATCAATCATCATTGTTCCCTTGTCATCCTTGCCTGCCCACTCCTGCATCATCACTTCCATCCTCCTTGAGTGGAGAGACTAGCCTAGGTCAACCACTGTGTGATCCTCATGCACTAATAGAGTGTAGGATGTCTTAGCAACACTTAGTGACTTAGAGATCTTAGGCTTAGTTCTTAGGGTTTATGAAGCAAGGTGAAGGTGAGCTTAGATCAAGTGCAGTATAGGAGAATCCCTAGATTGTGAAGTTGACAAGACTGGGGTTTATGTTACAAGGCACTTGCTTTGGCACCTCATAATGTGTTTTCTTTCTTTATTTTCCTTTTTTCTTATCTTACTTACTAGTAAAGTGTAGTATTATTACTACAAGTGTGAGCTTAGCTCCAAGTACTATAAGGAACATTATCTTTTATCTCTTCTTTATTTATTATAACATTTACTTGCTAAGGACTACTACTATACAATTAGCAAGGACTCATTTCATTTTATCTTTATTTGTCTTTGTTTGTGTCTCTCATTTCACTCACTGATGAGCATCATGCACACATAACACCAGAAAATGACCATCAGCAACATCAGGTGAACACAGTGACATTAACACACTGCATGTGACAATCATCCACAGTTGCACCAATTGCCCATTTGTTTAGGCATCAGACTATAGGACTGGGTTTGGCTGATGAGGAGCAGGATTGATAAGATGTATAGGCTGAGATGTGGTCCATGGAGTCACAAGTCACAAAGTCAGCATTTGGTGCAATCAGCGCTTTTCCTATTTTGCTCATCCATATAGCATGATACTTTAATTGTTCATGTCCAGACTCCACCTCATTGCAAATATCCCTATGATCAACCCTATGTTGTAGATTTTCTGTTTTGTTTTGTTGTGCTCCAGTCTTGGAGCTAGACTTGTATTTAAATGGTGCATCATCTGTCAGAAAAGAATAGATTTCCCCCTGCCTATGATTTGTCTTCCCCTCTCCCATCCAAGTCAGATTGCAAAAAGCGCATTCCACTTCCCCCTCCACATATCCAAAAGTCTAGAAAGTGCACATACCCCATAGGTTGCATTCATTATTGTGTTGCATTCTCTATTGTATTGCATTGCATTCTCCATTGCATTGTGTTGTGTTCTATATTGCATTGCATTGAGTATCTATTGCATTGTATTGTGTTTTCTATCATTCCCATTGCAGAGCTTACAGTGTTGCATCTCCATCACATTTCCTCATTGTTGCCCAATTGCATAGCATTGTTGCTTTATTTGTACTAAACTACTAAATCTCTCCCTTTTGGTGTCTAGAGGATCTTACGATTTGCACCCCTCAGCAATTGTTGTGGTTGTGATTGTAGATTCTGCCATCACCCTGACACAGCACATATCATTGTGCTTGTGGCTACTTTACAACTAGCTTACTATGGACATGTCTCAAGTCACATGACTCCATTGATTGCTGTGCAATCATTGTTGATCTGTGAACCTTATTCACATTTACTATTCTTAGAACTCCAGTTTTGTATAAGTAGTTGAAAGCCTGGTGGTCTTAAACCCCAATCTTGTCAACTTCACAATCTAGGGATTCTCCTATACTGCACATGATCTAAACTCACCTTCATCTTTTAAGAATTGAGTCTAAGATTTCTGAGTCACTAAGCATAGCTAAGACATCCTAAACTCATCACACTGGATCCTCATTTAGTCATTGGCAGTGCTAAGAGTGGCCTATTGGACAGTCTTAGGGAAGGGTTTGCAATAACTATACCCCTGGTAACAAGGTGGTTGTTGTGTGCTTGGTAAGCATAGTAAATGTTCCTGATGACAATGAAGAGCAGGATCAACAAGATAGTGATGAGGATGATACCACCAATGACTAAACAAGGACCCAGAGTGATGAGTGTAGGATGTCTTAGTGACACTTTAGAGTTACTTAGAGATCTTAGACATAATTCTAAGAGGATGTAGTGAGATTGTAGCAAACTTTAGCAAACTTAGGTCAACCACAGTATAGGAGAATCCCTAGATTGTGAAGTTGACAAGACTGGGGTTTAAGACCACCAGGCTTTCAACTATTTATACAAAACAGGAGTTCTAAGAATAGTAAATGTAAATAAGGTTCATGGATCAATGATAATTGCACAGCAATCAACAGAGTCATGTGACCTGCAACACATCCATAGTAAGCTAATTGTAAAGTAGCCACAAGCACAAGTGAAACAAGGGATAAACAGAGATAAACAAAGATGAAATGGGATGAGTCCTTAGCAAGTAAATGTGAATAAATAAAGAAAGATAAAGAAGAAAGGAAGGTGCTTTGTAGTACTTGGAGCTAAGCTCAACAACTGTAGTTAATACTACACTTATAG
>QLPN01000136.1:0-16612 GCA_003314395.1 Albatrellus ellisii
CCTCTTCTCTAGTCTGAGACTCCTCATCCCTTGGGCTTAGATCCAGGGCAGCTCCCGGTAAGCCTCTCCAAAGGAGAGCAGGGATAAGTCGGATCCGAGTAGGTCTCGTGCTACGGGCTGCCGCCATAGGCTTGACGATCCTGACATCATGTAGTTGTTGTTTCGCGACTTGTAGATTCCTCCATGCTTCTGCCGATCCTCCTATCATATAGGAGAGGGCGTATGTAATTCAATCACTGTCCAACCATGTTTTGTTTGCTGTGAACACTAAAAATAATTCTTGGACAAACAAGTCAAGCTTGTCTCACTTCCCCAAGAATGCTGTAGGTGCAGAAACTTTTACCCAGTGTTGGGCAAATACATGGGCCGATTGGACGCTTGTTTGGCCAGAGGAATTGGTGGGAATAGTTTGGGGGGGTATGGAAGGAATAGCTTGTTGCCACATCATTGTGGTGATTTCCTTCATGTTTTTGGCAATATCTGCCATTGTTGTCCCCAAGCTGATTATTGCATCGCCTTGTTCCTTTTGTATGTGCTGCTGTTGCTTCATCTGATTGCTCATCATCTCCATCGCTTCCTCTACATCTAGAAGCCTGAGTCTTCTGGTCTCGTCTGCTTCTCTTCTTTCCCTTTCCCTTTCTGTCGAGGAATCTTCTACCATAGGTGCTGGTTCCCTGAACTCCCAATTGCTCAGTCCTGATGTCATTGTTCGTTTCTAAAGATGAATGCCTGGGGGAGTGAATTTCGATATGGGCTGGTTTGGTCGAGGTAGTCTGGAAAGAAGTGCCAAGAAAATTCCTCAGGGTGATCGTTGTAGTAGGGATTGTGGAGTCTGAAGAACCAGATTGCCTGCTGCTGTCTATAATTGTAGGCATTGGCATGGAAGCGGAGGAGAGCAAGAGAAGTCACTCAATGAGTTGGTGGCGAAAGAGAGCTGAACCTGGCATAGGATTTGCCAGATCTGGTTCTCTTTTCCAAGCAGAGTATGTGTGGAATAATGAAAATAAGATTGTGTGAAGTGAGAACTCACTATTCCTTTTTCAAGGGAATAGGCCTTTCAACACAAAATGGAGGATGAGAGTACATAGGTATATACTAGTATATAAGTGCTACTAGTACTACGAAAGAGATTTTGTTATAGTAAAAAGTTATAGTACTCCTGGTCCAAACGGTTGTCAGGAGGTTCTGTGATGCCCCACTAAGTGGTAGACACCCTAGCACTGCTTGCTGAGGCAATATAAGGCCTGACACTGCAGCTGAACTATGAAGAACAGGAGAACTATAACAATACAATGCTCTCTTGAGTGAGGAGGGAGGGGAATGATGGTTTCGAAATGGAGTGTGGTGGTGAGAGAAAAGAGGTGAGGTCGCTGAGAGGAGCTTTATACAATTGTGAGGCGCACACTAGGACAGTGAGGTCACAACTGAAAGAAGAGGAGGATTGGCAAGGAATGAGACAATACACCTTAGAAGAGTCACACTGTATAGCGGATATCTCAGATGTATAAAGCTAAGGAACTATCTACTACATGAGAGTCTTTATATACTACAGGGATCAGCACACAGACCATGTGCTGTCACTGTAGGGCAGGCATATGTAAATAAGATGCACAGTATCTGTGAGAAGTATCAGTAAGCAATGCGCAGCATTGCACTGCATCAGTAAGCGTCTGTGGGAATTGTAATCATAATTATATAGTAAGCGGCCCGGTGACTAAATGGATATGTGTCATAGATAATCACAATAAGATCTACTAATGATCTGATAAGATGAGATAAGATATCTCTAGTAGATCTTGAGCGATAAGAGTGAAAGAAATCGTAAAATGAAGAGAAAAATAAGTATGTTCTGACAGGTGCAAAACCATCAGCTGGTAAAGTTTACAATCTCTCATTGGACAAACAAAAACAATTGGAGTTGTTTATCGAAGAAAACTTGAAAAGTGGTCGTATTCATCCTTCAAAATCTCCTATGGCATCACCTTTCTTCTTCATCAAAAAGAAATCTGGAGATCTTCAACTTGTTCAAGACTATCACAAGCTCAATGACATGACGATCAAGAATAGCTACCAACTTCCTCTTATTTCGGAATTGATTGATTGACTTTGTGGAGTGTGGTATTTCACCAAGATGGATGTCTGTTGGGGCTATAACAACATTAGGATCAAAGATGGTGACAAATGGAAGGCTGCCTTCATCACTAACAAGGGTTTGTTTGAACCTTTGGTTATGTTCTTTGGCCTCTGCAACAGCCACGCCGCTTTCCAAACAATGATGAACCACTTGTTCCATGGTCTCATCTCACAAGGAGTTGTGGTGGTTTATATGGACAACATCTTAATCTTCACAGCAACTTTGGAGGAACATCACAAGGTCACACAGGAAGTTCTTCAAATACTTACAGATAACAAGCTTTTTCTCAAACCAGAGAAATGCGAGTTTGAACAGACATCTATTGACTTCCTTGGCTTGAAGATTTCCTTTGACAAGATTGCTATGGATCCAGTTAAGGTACAGGGTATCAAAGACTGGCCGGTTCCACAGAACCTTCATGATGTCTGCTCATTCTTGGGCTTCTGCAACTTTTATTGCCATTTTATTCTTGGGTTTTCTAATATTGCTAAACCTTTGAATGAACTTATGCAGAAAGATGTCAAGTGGCATTGGAATGAAGAACAGCAGTTGGCATTCACTCATTTACAAGATGCTGTGTGTTCTGAACCAGTTTTGGTATTTCCAGATGAGCAGTATCCGTTCAGAGTTGAAGCAGATAGTTCTGGTTATGCCACTGGTGCAGTACTTTCACAGCTTTGACAGGATAACAAGTGGCACCCTGTTGCTTACCTCAGTAAGGGTTTGTCTCCTGCTGAGCATAACTATGACATATACAACAAGGAGATGTTGGCCGTCATTCGTGCTCTGGAAGCATGGCGTCATTACCTCAAAGGTTCCATCCACCCTGTTCAGGTCATCACTGACCACAAGAACTTGGAATACTTCATGACAGCCCAGAAGCTCAACCATCGTCAAGCTTGTTGGTCCCTTTATTTGTCTTGCTTCCAGATTGACATGGTCCACAAACTGGGTGCTGCCAATGTTCGCCCTGATCTCCTCTCAAGACGTTTGGACCATAAGAAGGGGGTAGAAGATGACAACAAGAACATCATCTTGCTCAAGCCGGAATTTTTCAAACACAAGATTTCCCTTGCAGCACTTAGCCCTCCTATCTTGAAGAAAATCATGGATGCACAGAAAGAAGATCACGATTATAAAGTTTGGGACAAGTTGGATGCAGACTTGAGGAAAACTGCAGTATTCACAAGATGGAGTGAAGATGAGAAGAAGACGCTTTTCTATGATGGGAAACTCTATGTCCCAGAAACAATGTATGCTGAACTGATGAAGACCTGCCATAATTCACCTCTTGCAGGACATCCAGGTTACAAGAAAACATTGGAAATGGTTTGACAACATTTCTGGTTCCCAAACATGGCATCATACATGGAGAAATACATCAAAGGATGCGATTTATGCCAAAGGACGAAGACTTTCCCTGCAAAACCTCAAGGAGAGTTAACACCTAATGAAATTCCTTCATGTCCTTGGCAGATCATTTCTACAGATCTTATCGTCAAATTGCCTGAGAGCCAAGGCAATGATTCTATTCTCATGGTTGTGGATTGTTTCACCAAAATGATTCATGCTATTCCAACAACAGAGACAATTACAGCAGAAGGAGTGGCATGTCTTATGAGAGATCATGTTTGGAAACATCATGGTCTCCCAGAGAAGGTTTTATCAGACAGAGGACCTCAATTTGCATCACAAGTCATGCGCAAATTGAATCGTTTATTGGGGATTCGAACAGCTATGTCCACAGCTTATCATCCTCAAACAGATGGACAAACAGAGTGGATAAATCAAGAAATTGAACAATATTTCCACATTTTCATAAACCATCGACAAAATGATTGGGCAAGCTGGTTGCCAATGGCAGAATTTGCTTACAATAATCATGTTCATTCAGCAACAAAATATTCACCATTCATGCTGAATTACAGACAAGATCCTTGATGGGCCATGAACCCTGTACGTCTACTAAAATCGATTCAGTGGACAAATTTGTAGCAGTGTCAGACCGCTATTATTTTCCTTATTTTTCTCTTCATTTTTCTATTTTCTTATGTCTCTATTGTCATAGATCTTACAATCGCTCCTAATCTACTGATGCGATTCCCACAGTCACGTACTCTTTCTCTTCGTCTTTATCAGCTGATGATGCGCATGTCATCCAATCTCTGATCGGCCAGTTCTATCTTTAGTTATGACTCCTTTTCTCACACTTACTGCGGATGCTCACCAATCCTTCTCACACCTGCTGTGGAATATCACCAATCACTCCCACAGTTGCTGCAGAGTCTCAGTCAGCACTGACGCATCTCCTCTATTATTAGATATGACATCATTACTTTACTTTCTCATTCTCCGGCCCTATACTGTACTGCATGGTTTGTGCACACTTCAGGATACTATATATACATACAACTCCTAGTGGTTTACTCCCCAGTTCTGATCATCTGGGATATCTGCTAGGTACAGTACTAGTTCTCTTTGTCAGAACATACTTATTTTTCTATTCATTTTATGATTTCTTTTACTCTTATCGCTCAAGATCTACATGAGATATCTTATCTCATCTTATCTGATCATCAGTATATCTTATCGCGATTATCTATGACACATATACATTTAGTCATTGGACTGCTTACTGTACAATTATGACTACAATTCCCACAGACACTTACTGATGCAGTGCAATGCTGCGCATTGCTTACTGATACTTCTCACAGATGCTGCGCATCTTATTTACATATGCCTACCCTACAGTGACAGCACATGGTCTGTGTGCCGATCCCTGTAGTATATAAAGACTCTCATGTAGTAGATAGCTCTTTAGCTTTATACATCTGAGATATCCGCTATACGGCATGACTCATCTAAGGTGTATTGTCTCATCCCTTGTCAATCCCTTTCTTCTTCAGTTGTGACCTTGCTGTCTTAGTGTGCGCCTCACACTCTTCTCCTTTACTATATACTAATATATCTGGGATATTCGCTAGCCTAATCATGATTGTCTTTTGTTTTCTAGTATTCCTCAGTTGTTTGGCTTCAGCTTTGCGTTGGCCTCACATCCTTGTTGTGGGTTCTGAGGTATGTCAGTTGAGTACACACCCAGGCATGTATTTCCTAAGGCTCACCAACTCTGAACTGCTGCCTTCTTGAGATCCAGAGCTTGTCATGGTCATTGGAGATAGCTGCAGGAGGATGAGAGACAGTGGATAACTATGGTGAGGCTGAGGCATAGGATGGATGCTCAAGTCTGACTGATATATACCAACTTTTGGTGGTGAGAGACCTGGTTATTTTGATGAGCAATGTCAGATGGCATAATGGAATTGTAGTGGATTGGATATCAATGGTCCAATTGAGTGGACATACAGCTGGGTTGAGCATGCAGTACTGTGTCCTGAAGTGGCCAGAAGTCCTTACAGAGCTAAGTGGCACCTGTATATCTAGATCTTATGTACAATGTTGTAATGTATATAGATGATAGGACAGATCTTTGATGTAGGCAATCTTAGGTTTGGTCCAGGATGAACAAGGGCAAAATGTGATTCCTCTTGATGCTGATGACACATGTGCCAGTGATAAGAGCACAGTTTGTTGACTTGATGCCATACTCCATCCTACATGCACCACTGGTCATGCAGGATGACACTGTGTTGCATAGCAAATATACAGAGATCACATGCAATGTCACTGATAATTGGCCTCAGTGTTCCTGGTCTGGGTCACCATGCAGTTGTAGCATAATAATGCCAGGACAGCTGATAGGAACTGATTATTGTGCCCAAACATAGCAATCATGGTAGAGCACTAAGAGTTTATCTATGGTCCCCAGAGACACATGCTGTGAGAGAGCACAAGGGTCCAGATTGTGTGTGATATAGACAAAATATAGTCAGGTGGAGACTGACCATGACAGTTAACCCATTAAAGATCACTGGGACTGATTGTGGTGATGGTGCAGGCACAGCAGCAGATGTGATGGTAATCATCAATGAGAATGGCCAGGTAGACTTGGCCCACCTGCCTGCCTGCTTCAAGTTGTAGGTCTCATCTAGTGCTGATCATGCCAGTAGTGGCTTTGCACAGTAATGTTGAGCGGGCCATAATTGCACACCATCAGGTGAAAATGTTCATGGTTAAATTGATGGCCCTCTCCTTTATTAACTTTGTCATATTTTTAATGAGATTCCATGTTTAGGAGACTTGGGACATTCATAGAGGTGTTTGGGACAATGGCCCTTGTATCTCACATGTAGAAAGAAACATCAACCAAGGTGGAGCAACCACACTGTCAGGTGCCATTTATTTGGTGCATTTACTCCTTATTCTTTTCATTTTCTTTTATGTTTTCTTTGATGATATGATAGGATAAGATCTCTATCTTTTATCTTTGTTACATCTTATCTCACTTACTGCCACTGCAGTTTAGGATACTCTGGCTATGCCTATACCATGAGGTCATAGCATGTGCCTTTGGCATGTTCCATCACTTACTGTGGTATAGTACCCTGTAGCCTGCCCTATAGTATACTGTGCTAGTCTGTGCACCTTACCTTAGAGTATATAGGCTTACTTAGTACTGTTGAATATACCCAGCTTGTTATGGCTGAATTTCCTCTTCTTTAGGTTGATCCTTTAGTTGAGTGCACCCAGTCCCACATCAGCAGTAATGTAGGACTCCAGTCTTACACCCACAAAACTGTAACATTCTCCCTTATTTATTTTTCCATTTATCTGAGCTTGGGTATATCTTCATCATGCTAGCATCATCACAATCATGTGTGTATGTGTTTACCTTTATAAAAGGAGCCCTTACCACTATTCTCACATGCTCAATGAGGCCATGAGAGTGCAATAACAATCTGCATGTTTTGAGATTCATTGGCAGCCTGACTATGATTGCATTGAAAATCAGCTGAGGATCATGCTTTCTTCTGAAAGTTCAGAGGTGAGACAGGATTTCAATAAGATGCTCATTGATCATATTTGGCACTTTGGGATAAAGGTGGGAAGCCCTGGATGCCTAGTAAGTCTCAACTATTGCATGATAGATGATTGTGTGGTGAATGGGTGGAAAAGTACATGAGGCTTGGATGATGAATGATAGAGAAGACAAAAAAAAACACATTCAGGTTTCACTTTCATGAAAGGATGAAGAGTAGCATAACATAGGCCTGGAAACAACACAGAGATTGTCAGACTGCACATGGTCACAGTACTGTAGGCAAGTACTAGTGAAAGCATGTACATATTTATTTAAGATGTACAACAAGGACACTGCCATCTATATGTACTGGGAACAGTTTGTAGTGGCATCTATAGGTAAGGTATATGGATGATTAGAGTATAATACATAAAGGGGAATGGAACTTGTGATTTTAGCCAGTGTTTAAGTTTGTGTTTGATCTTTGCAACACCACCAAGGCTGTGAAGACCTCTCCCTATAAGAGTAAATCAAATATTACATCAATAGTCTGGATATAAACTACTGTACTGGATGAGATACTGACTGATGATGAATCATATCTCAGCATCTTGTCACCCCTCTGCTATTGTAAGATACTCTTCTGTGTAATCCAGCACCTTGTTTACATGTAGGCAATGTAGGTCAACTTGATACAGATTCTGGCAATTGATATTCTTGAGGAAGAAGATTGAGATTTGATGCCACTGCCAGAGATTGCACCTATAACCCACTGGGTTTTTCTCTGCATAAAATACTGTATGTGCAGGTTTGGGCATACAAGGACAAACAAAGCTAATATTATGATCAATGAACAAGTATCCCCAAATGGGGAGATAGCAGATAGCATCTGCAGTAAGTAGGAGTGGAGGTGAGCACAACAGAGTGACATGATGTGGTAGGAGTACATCAGACAATATAAGAGATGTCTGAGGAGATGTAAGGTATGTAGTCCATCTTATATAGTGTTAGCCCTGTAAGGTTTGGGTGGAGAGTGTAGTGGTAAAGTATAAGGACTGAGAGGCAATGTGCATTGTGCAGAGAGTGATGTGGAGTGTGAGACATGCATGTAGAAGAAGTGGGGGCAGTCCATGATGTCATAAGTATGTACTCCATATGTAAGGAGTATGTGTAAAGTGAGTGTGGGGCAAGTGGGGAAAAGGCTGAACAAAAATAGTGGAGAATGTACAGACATGTTAACAAATGCATGATCAGCTATGCTTGTCAATGCAACTGATACAGCAGCAATGCACCCGCAAATTTTTTTTCTGCTGCAGCTGAGTTTGCCACTTGCTGCTTGGCTTCATATGCTCTTGTGCAGAGTCTGAGCATTTCTCTTTCCCTACATTTAGATGTCTTTTTACTTGCCAAAAGTGCAGCCTCCTTCCACCAATTATAATTTGTTAGCATGGGATCTTGCTCTGCACCCCAGCACCTGCACCCCACACTTATTTGCATCAGCATGGTCTGTGTGCCACTTGTTGACGACAGGCCATGTGTAGAGGAGAACTAAGAGAGTTCTTGTTTGTACATGTTGTAACTCTAAGGTATATATAGTAAGGTATGTATGAGTGTTTGTTCAGTATAACAAAAAGAAGAAGGAGGATGTTAGTCATCACCAGCATATCATCAACACCCCCCCATGCTGGGCATGCACTCCACAAGGCCAAGTCCAGAGCAATGGGAAGAGAAAAGAGGAAAAGATAATGGTTTAGTGAGAACATCTGCAGTAATCAATGAGGAAGGAAGGTGTTGTACAGTAATGTCATGAGAGGAAAGGCACTCGCGAATATAGTGGTGACGTATGTCAATGTGCTTGGTACCACAAGTGATGATGGGATTGGTATCAATGTCAATAGAGCCCTTGTTATCACCATAGATAAGTAAGGGAGTAGAAAACCAAAACCAATTTCCTTCATTAAAGAATGCAACCACATGCCTTGTGCAGCTGCTTGTGACAGTGACATGTATTCTGCCTCAGTGAATGAGAGCGAGACTGTGTGTTGCTTGTGTGATGACCAGGCAATCACTCCACCTCCCAGGAGGAATGCATATGCCCCAATGGACTTCCTGTCATCTCTATCTGCAGCCCAGTCAGAATCCGAAAAACCTACAACACCTGTGCCTTCATCTCCACTATACTGTAATCAATAGTGAAGGGATCCCTTGAGATACTGCAGGATATGTCTGGCTGAAGACAGGTGGTGTGGTGAGGGATTAGTCAAGAATTGTGATAGTTTCATGACACTAAAGGAAATGTCTGGATGGGAGACGATGGCAGCATATAGCAGGGATCCAATGAGCTGTTGGTATTCTGCACGGAGAGATACAGAGGCAGAGTAGGTCTGATCTGCAGTGATGAGGTTGAGTCCAGGAGGAAGGGGAATTGTTGTAGGATTACAGTCATTGAGTTGGAAGTGTTCTAGGAGGTCAATGATGTATGCCATCTGGTCAATCTCAAGGATGCAGTTGGGACGATCTCTTGTGACATGGAGTCCCAGATATGACTTAATTTCTCCTAGATCTGTCATTTGGAACAGCATTTTCAGCATTGCCTTGCATTGTTCTACTTCTTCAAGCAACCCTCCAAGGATAGTGATGTCGTCCACATATAAGACAATGATGAGGGGTTTGGAGGAGTTTGTCAAGATGTAGATACCTGAATCAGAGTATGTGCAGCTGAAGGAGAGGCCAAGGAGAGAGCCATGCATCTTGTGGTGCCATTGTCTTGATGCCTGCTTTAAACCATAGATGGCTTTGTGTAGACAACAGACCTTCCCTTCTGTCCCTGGTATGACAAAACCTTGGGGTTGCTCCATGTAGATTTCTTCGTCTAAATCCCTGTTTAGGAAGGCAGACTTGATGTCCATAGAGTGTACTTCCCAGTCTTCTAGTGCAGCAATGGCCAGAAGAGTGCGTAAGGACTCAAAGTGTGCAACTGGTGAGAAGGTTTCTGTGTAGTCAATACTGTGGACTTGTGTATAACCTTTGGCTACTAGTCATGCTTTGAAGCATCTGTCTGCCTTCTGCTTAAAGACCCACTTGTTCCCTACTAAGTTATGGCCTGATGGCGGGTCAACCAGCTCCCATGTATGTAGATCATGTAGTGAACAGAGTTCTTCTTCACAAGTGGCTTTCCAGAGCTCAGCTTCTGGTGTGGTCAAGGCTTGTTTGAGTGTGAGTGGGTCACATGATGCAGCATGGGAAAGAATGGATGAGAGTGAGGGACCAGCCTGAGGCAAGGCAAAGATGTTGTCATCACTACCAGACCCCCCCACACTGAGAATGTCCACAAACTCTTGAGGGCTGTATGCACTGTCATGGAAACAGTCAGGATGGCATGCAAGACACTGAGACCAGTGCACAGCAGGGACAATGTTGTGAGTGGAGTCAGAGTGAGCATGTCAAGAAGCAGGAGAGTGGTGAGCAGTGGGTACACCATCACGGATGGCATCAGATCGAGCCTGCTGACAAGCAGGAGAATGATGCCCATGCCAGCAAGGAGCCATGAGAGCCGGTAGGTCATCTGCTTGTGCAGTGCGATGCGTATGAGGGCAGATGGGCACTTCAGACAGTGCAGAAACCTGAGGAGGAGTCACAGGATCTGGCCGCCCCATAGGCACAACAACAGGAATTGCAGTAGCAGGGGGGTCAACAGAAGGCAGACCAACCATCACAGGACCTGTATCCATGGCAACAGGTGATGCTGTGGATGCTGTGCCAGAAGGTAGCAGAGTGACAGGAGGAGGAGCAGGCATTCCAGCTGCAGTCAGAAGCGGGGTCAGTGGATGGTCAAGTGAGTCGAATCTGTCGTCTGAATCTGAGTTGGAATCACCATCAGAGACATTGCTGGACAGTGGTGCAGGAGGCATGGGAGGTGGAAAACAGTCGAACACTGTCAGGTCCCACTGGGCTTCTAGTCCCAGAAAGATGCCTTCTTCAAAGACAGCATCATGACTGACAACAGTCCATTGGGTGGTCTTGTCCCAAAAGACCCACCCGTTGGTGCTGGTCTCATAGCCAATGAAGAGCAGCAGTCTGGAGTGGGCTTTGAGTTTACTGTGCTGATGGTCAGGCACATGCACCCACACATGGCAACCAAAAACATGAAGGTGGGAGACATCAGGTTGAACAGGGCCAGGGAACCACAGTGTGGCAGGCACAGCCCATCCAAGCCACTTGACAGGCAACAGATTGTAGGTATGCACAGTGGTATGGATGGCAAACTCCCAAAAACTGGGAGAGAGACCAGTGCAATGGAGCATGCATAACATGCAGTCAAGCAGGGAATGATTTCAGCACTCAGCACAGCCATTCTGCTGTGGAGAGTAGGGTATGGTAGGCTGATGAGAGATTCCCCTGTCAGCCAGTAAGGCAGCAGTGGCACCACTAATGTATTCTCCACCTCAGTTGGTATGCAGGGCCTTGGGCCATTGTCCAAAAAGATTCTGGACATGAGCCAGATAATGAGTGAGTGCTGTAGATAACTGATCTTTATGTTGCAAGGGGTAGATGGTTCCAAAACCAGAAAAGTCATCTATGAAGGTAGCAATATAGGTATTGCCAGCAACCACAGAAGCTGTACTGACAGGGCCAATCAAATCTGAATGTACAAGATCAAGCACTTTGGTGGCATGGGTCTGGGAGAGATGGAAAGATGGTCTGGGGAATTTCCCTTGGAGACACCCAGTGCAGGGCTCCAATGTGGCTGAGGAAGAGGATGGTGGAGTGAAACTGGAGAGAGATGAGGGAGTAATGCATGAAATGATGGCTTCTGATAGGTGTCCAAGATGTTCATGCCAGAGTCATATAGAGGGAATGGTAAGAGCATGGATACTGGGTGTAGGTGAAAGGTCAATCCAATAGGTCCCATCTCAGAGGTGACTGACGCTGAAGATCTGGCCATTCCTAGATATGGTACAGGTGCCCTCTTGGTAAGTAATGCAAAATCCCAGCTTGTCAAGCTTGCTGATGCTTAAGAAGTGGCCTGAGGCTTCAGGAACATGTAGCACTTCAGAGAGGGAGAGCATGACTGTGGTACCAGTTGGTAAGGTATGTTGACAAATGCAAGTTCCTTTCCCTGAACATGTTATAGCAGATCCATTACCAACAGTGATGGAACGGAAAGGGGTGGCAATGTAGGAAGTGAGGTCATCCTTAACTGGAGTGATGTGATCTGTACAGCCAGAGTCTAACATCCAGGAGTGAGATTTTTCAGTGTATTGGCAGTTATTCAGTTGTGTAGAAGAGCAAGAGGATACTGCATAGATGCTAGTAGTTTCTTTGTTGAGTTGATTGGTGACCATGGTATTGGAGATATCCCTTTTGATGATGCATGATGGAGTGGAGTTAAAACCGAGAGAAGTGATAAGTGATATGAGGGTATTGAGGAGTAGTATGAAAGCAGAGTATGAGTAGAAGCAGATGGCCTGGGCAGGGCCCATAACCTGTTGATGACAGGCCATGTGTAGAGGAGAACTAAGCGAGTTCTTGTTTGTACATGTTGTAACTCTAAGGTATATATAGTAAGGTATGTATGAGTGTTTGTTCAGTATAACCAAAAGAAGAAGGAGGATGTTAGTCATCACCAGCATATCATCAACACCACTCTATTACATATATAGGTATCAGATTAGGGACATTGATCTTTAGTTGATCTTCACATCTTCTCCCTCACTGTACTAGCATCTTCACTCACTATTACTATATTCTGTGCTATGTCAGTGTTGTAACTATTCTTTCTGGGCTTTTGCCCTGCATGCTCACACCCTCTCCCTTTTTGCCTCCTTGAATGGAGTGCCTCAGCCTCAGGTAACCACCATGCAGATCATCATGCTTCAACATAATTGAATGTGTGTTTGCAAAGCTCTTCTGCTGTGTCTGTCTGATAGTTAGAATGGAGACACTGGGTGTACCAGCTCCTCTCACAAGAGTTGCAGAGGTAGAAGTAAAGGCACTGACTGCATTCCATTCCAAGGATGGGAAGACATCAGTGTGGTGTATGATGCATGGCAGCTGGCTCTTCTTTCAGCTGGGAACAGAGGCCCATATCTGCATCTGCTGCTGCATCTGGAGGAACAGCAATGTTGCCACAAATCACAAGTAATACATTGGACACATCTATGAAAACATCTGATGATGAGAATAAGAGACATGGTGAAGAGGGAGACTATAGCAATTATTAAAGCCATGTCCATTGGGGCATAATGAGGGTGTTTTGTCAGTCTTCCTAGGTTAAGGAACTAGGTGTGGTGTTATTGAGGGCAGATAATCAGCGATGTGGGAAAGGCACTTATTCTAGGAGCTGTGACACAGAATGTGACACAGAATAGTGGTCATATGCACAATCAGTGTGTGCACATACTGCTGCTAATGCATAGGGACAAGACATGAAGAGTGACTGCAGAAATTGGAATATACAGAATACTCCACAAATATTGACTCAAAATTAAACACATTGTCACTGTTGTGATGAATGTGTGGGTTGTTGAAATACTATACTATCGCTCAACACTACTCCAATACATACACACACGTCACCCACACATATGATGACTTCTTTCCACTCCTCAGACTTCTTACAAATCTGAGCACTACCCACTCCACACATATTTCCAGATGATGTGTGTCCTGTGAGGCCGACACTTGTTGAAGCCGAACAACTGAAGGATGCTTATAAGAAAAGGACAATCACGCTTCAACTAGCAGATATCCCAGATGATATTAGTGTATAGTAAAAGAGAGGAGAGAATGGTACTGTACCTAGCGGATATCCCAGATGATCAGAACTGGAGAATAAACTGCTAGGAGTCCTATGTATATATAGTACTCTAAAGTGGGCATGGACCATGCAGTACAGTATAGGGCAGGAGAATGAGAAAGTAAAGTAATGACATCATATCTAATAATAGAGGGGACACGTCATCGCTGACTGAGCTCCACAGTAACTGTGGGAGTGATTGGTGATACTCCACAGCAGGTGTGAGAAGGATTGGTGATCATGCGCAGTAGACGTGAGAGAATGAGTCATAACTAAAGATAGAACAGGCCGATCAGAGATCGGATGACATATGTGTCATCAGCCAATAAAGATGAAGAGAAAGAATATATGACCGTGGGAATCACTTCAATAGATAGATCAGGAGCGATTGTAAGATCTATGAGGATAGAGACATAAGAAGATAGTGAAAAATGAAGAGAAAAATAGGGGAAAATAATAGTGGCCTGACATGTCCCTCCTTCTTATAGTAACTGTTGTTTTCCACTTCTACACTCCATCCCAACTCTACTACACATCCACTATATAAGATAGGCACCTCACAGCACTAGCTCCTCAGATGTCTGACCTCTATGTCTGAGTGAGTACAATCCTACCTTATTCTCACTACGCCTTTCCTTACCATGTCCCTGCAGCTCTCTCTTTACTGCATATGGCACATGCTGTGTCCATACTCTCCTTACTGCTGCAGATTTACTATCTGATCTCTCAACACTGCTCAAAACAATTACCATTATCTTGGTCCTCATTGCCTGCCCAAGCCTGCACTCACATGGGTCACACAGCCTGAGCAAGTATCATGACATAGATTCTTTTGGGTGCCAGTGGACCATTTGTTCCTGACATTATACAGAGTGGTCATGCAAGTGAGAGATGTGGCACCATTGACCTGGGAGGAAGCCAAGGCAGAGGGGTGGAAATTCCCTCATCTATCTTGGCAACCTGTGTTACTGGCCAACATCAATCAACATCCTATCTGCACCACCCTTGGGTACACCTATGCAGCAACAATATCAATGCCATTCATTGTGCTCTCCCCTCTGCAAGATGGATCATGTTCCATGCCCTTCATTGTGTTTGCCACCAACCCCACCAACCTTCTATACTGACTGTGCTGACCTCTACAGTACAACCCACATACCTAGCCTTGAAGTCTGAATGTAGTACCCACAGTATGTGCACTCTACACTTGTGCTGCCATCCCTGCCCATTTTCATGTGGTGATAGCATAAGGAGTTGACCTTGGACTACCCCATCTGCTCTCCACCCTGCACTATTGTCACCTCCTGAATATGCTAAGCATGTTCAAGGAGCATCACCACCTCACCTGCAGCACAGGGCACAATCATCTCACCAGGGCTTTCCAAGGGATCATAGAACTCTTCCAGTTGGACACAAGGCTGCTACCCTCACCTGTGGCCACTGTGTCCATGTCAATTTCAACAGGTATGACCACTCTCCACAACCCCATGACTGAAGTGCATGTGTTGTGATGGTCTGCAATGGTCTTGGACATGGCAGGGTTTGACCTTCCCACATGTGGGGTGATCCCCAACTTCCCTTGACATGGTTGTTAGGAGACTGAGGTGAGGTGAATGAACAACTGTTTATTCATAATCTGATTTTCAATATATATCCTGAGCATTGTAACAAGGTATGCATGCAATCAAATGTCAGGGGAAGGCATGATGTATGTCATGGTATATCATGCTTCCCATGTGACCAGGCTCCCAGTACCATGGCCAGTCCTAGTGTGATGGCCCCACAAGGCCCACACAGCATGTATTCATGTTCTGTGAAGCAAGCATGATTGTCATGCTCTCATCCTGATCCTTTCTGTTTATTGCTGCATAAGACTGACCATGACCAGCCCTGCCTTCAACACACCTGTCTGGCTCACTTTCCTGAGTTCAGAGTCTACAAATCACTTAGCACAATGATGCTATAGATGGTCTATGACCACATGCTGATGCACTGGTTCAATGATGAGCCCAGCCTCTGGTATGCCTCCACTTGCCCATGCCCCACCACCCACACAGAGCTTGCCATCGTATCTCCTCACCCACCTGCACAGGATGGGGATTGTGACAGGAAAAGGCCATGCCTTATATGTGATGCTGACCTCAAAGCATGCATACCTCATCAGCAGGAATGTGTGCCCAGTGCATGGGACTGCTCACACCATGGACTGTGCTTGTTTGGAAGTCCATTAGACAAGTGGAAAACATTTAGTTGGGAGCAATGGTGATGTAACTATTGTGTCTAAAATCCCTGTGGTTGTCTTGGACAGGATTCAAGATGAGTCCCATACAGGATGGTAGCTTACTCTGTGGGGCTGCAGGATCAAGGAGTCATGTGGGGACTGTGGCAGGTCTGTTATGGTGAATTCCTAGCTGTCAGATCCTTGACATCCAGGTGTTACTAGGTTGGGACTATTGGGTAAAAAAGGTCTTTTTCCTTATCTTTTGCACTCATTTGGCTCATTCTTGCTTGTTGTCATTATTTGTGCTACTCACCCTCTGTGCCCCTTTATGTGGCAGCATAAGACCTGCAAGCAGGCTACTGACAATCTCAGATGTACATTCATGTTCCTTACATGTTTTATGGTTGTGCACCCAAATGGTCTGGCAGTGCGTAATTCAAAATGACATCTATTACTTACTATACTAATACCTACTCCTACATGGATGCTGCCAAAGGGACAGAGCTCCAAGATGGAGTGATGTACATATGTGACACA
>QLPN01000140.1:0-10801 GCA_003314395.1 Albatrellus ellisii
TTGTGTTTCTGCCACTTGCAGTGTTGACAGAAATGGAGAGGAGGGCGAGGGAAGAAAAGTTGGCAGTGGAAGCACTTCTGCTCACGTTTCGGTTTGTGAACGAAGCCTATGGTGTAAAAGGGATTGCAGACGAATTGGTGGTGGAAACACTGGTCTGCAGGGAAGGGAGGAAGAGGAAAGGTGTGGCGGGGGAGGGAGTTCTGATCAATTGTGAGGCCGACGCTACGTCGAAGCTGAACAACTGAAGAAAAGCTAAAACAACAAAAGGACGATCGCACTTTGACTAGTGGATATCCCAGATGTATTAGTGTATAGTAAAGGAGATGATAGAATGGTACTGTACCTAGCGGATATCCCAGATGATCAGAACTGGGGAATAAACCGCTAGGAGTCGTATGTATATATAGTATCCCACAGCATGCATGGACCATGCAGTACAGTATAGGGCTGGAGAATGAGAAAGTAAAGTAATGATGTCATGTCTAATAATAGAAGAGATGCGTCATCGCTGACTGAGCTCCACAGTAACTGTGGGAGTGATTGGTGATACTCCGCAGCAGGTGTGAGAAGGATTGGTGAGCATGCACAGTAATTGTGAGAGAAAGAATCATAACTAAAGATAGAATGGGCTGATTGGAGATTGGACGACATACACGTCATCAGCCAATAAAGACAAAGAGAAATAATGCATGACTGTGAGAATCGCCTTGATAGATCAAGAGCGATTGTAAGATCTCTGACGCTAGAGACATAGGAAAATAGAAGAAAATGAAGAGAAAAATAAGGAAAATAATAGCGGCCTGACAAAGTGCACCATGGGTCATACTGACTACAACCAGACCATGACTGGACCATGGCCAAACTGTGCCAAGGATAGAGTATCACAATGTACATACAAAAACTATGTTTGCATTGGGAAGTAGATAGTAAAAATACACAAAAATTACAGTGCATGAGTGCAAAAACCAGAGGGAGCACACATGCATATTATTTGGTGATAAGTAATGTCATGCCCTCACCATCCTACATGCCCTCACCCCACTGTGTTCAAAGGTCTACATAGCTGTGTCTCCTGCCATGCATGTGTGCACTTGCATTCCCATACTGTGACTCTTCCACTGTCCCA
The DNA here is from genome assembly GCA_003314395.1 of Albatrellus ellisii. Taxonomy (NCBI): domain Eukaryota; kingdom Fungi; phylum Basidiomycota; class Agaricomycetes; order Russulales; family Albatrellaceae; genus Albatrellus; species Albatrellus ellisii. The sequence goes on from QLPN01000140.1 coordinate 1,127, forward strand.
CTCAGCATGGCCAACTTGTCATCCCTGTGCAACATCAATGGCACTGCCAACTCACACATCACCTTGCATTCTGCCTCATCCATGCATATGAGCATGCCACAGTCACCCCCCTTGCCACCACACAGCCACCAACACAGCCACCAATAATGGTGCTGCAGCAGGCATGGCAGCCATAGGTTGTGCCCATGCCACCCCCCACACTTTTGCTTCCAATGTGGGAGCAAGATGCCACCATCACTCCACTGGAAGCCCATGCATGCACACCATCCACTATTAGTTACCACTAGTTTGTGCATCCCCACATCTTGTGCATTGTTCAAAGCAACACTTTCTACTACAAATACTCAAACTAATGCATGCATATGAAATGATAAATCATAAGAACACCATACAAGCCTTAACAGATGTGATCTAACAAGAAACAAAAGAGATAGTTTTTTGGTGGTGACAATGGCTTGTGTCACTCTCAATGTCACCTGTTGGTACTGCTATAGCAGAGTTTGGAACTCAGATATGCTAGTGGCAGTGTATCTGAATGCATACATGGGTGAGTAGTATGGTCTGTACTTGAGTTGGTGGAAAGCAGGAAGGTCCCAGAGATCCTATGAAAGAGGCATGCATTAATGCTGCCATCCATGACACCTTGACTGGTGTTTATAGCAGTATCTAGAGTGCAGCTATAGCTCACAAGGTAAGCACTCCCTCAGTAGTATTGATGTAACTCAATTTTCCTGTAGGTGCCCCCACAGACTGTGCAAGACTGTGCATCAGGCAATCATGGTGCTTGGTAATCATTGCTCAATGAATCCCAAGAAAATGTACTGGTGGACTGGTGCCACCATAACTCAGATTCAGCAACCCCTCTCCATCCCTGAAAACTCTGTGCACAAAATTTCAGCAAGGCAATGATTATGGAATATTTTGATATGTGCAATGTAAGACAGCTGTCCTACATATCCCTGTAAGGGAGACTGGCACACACTAACTTAAGGATCACTCCAAAAGAAAGGATTTGCCAGCCATAACAAGCTGGAGTATATTCATAATACTACAGCTACTTATATACTAAAGGAAAGCGTGCATGGACCAGCACAGTACTCTAGGGTAGGCAGCTACAGTAAGACTCCGCAGTAAGCTATGACATCATGTGCAGCATGGGCGCATCCAGAGTCTAAGGCACGAAGCGACAGTAAGGTGAGTAAGATAAGATCAGATCAGATAGACTGAAAGGAAAGATGATCTAATCTTATCTAATCAAAAGTAAAAGTAAAAGAAAAGTAAAAGAAAAGAAAAGACTAAACGCTCCAATAAATCAAAGCCTGACATGCAAGGCCTTGGACAATAAGTTTAGATGAATTCCACCAGAACACAACTGGAATGTTGATAAGAAGGGGTGTCAGATGGGAAATGGCTGAAAGGGAGACAATTCAAAATTTATCTTCATGAAAAACAATTGAGAACACTATTATATCCAGTGATAATTTAGAGCTAGTCACAGTAATTGAATGTGTTTCAGCAGCTGGCAACTCCATTCCTCCATCATTTGTTTTGACTGATTGCCTCATTAATACTGAATACCAACATATTGAAGGCACCAGAGGGTCAGTTCTGGATCAAATCCCAGTTGTTAACTCTACTGATTCATATAAATACAGCATGGCAACTTCTCTGACAGGTTGGATAGACTCAGAACTGTTTGTGACATGGCTTGAAAATATGTTTGCTCCAGAGGCAAAGAAACACTGTGTCAATGACAAGCCCATTGTTTTCAATCTTGATGGGCATAATTCCCATGAGACTGATAAACTGAAAGGAATTGTATATGACAATGACATCATCATCTTCAGTTTCCTGTCAAAGACAACAAACAAAATACAACCACTAGATGTTGGTGTTTTTTCTGTGTGCTCAAGGAGGTGGTCCTCACATGCCAACAAATGCATTGGGGAAGGCATTGTAATTGATCACTATAATTTTATCTTTGAGTGCATGAAAGTTCATACTGTGATCACTCCATCCTTTGGACAGAAGGCCTTCTGGAAGACAGGAATCCCCCCACTTGACCCATCAGTCTTTTCTGAACAAGACTTTGCTCTGAGTTGGTCATCATCTACAGTTGCTCACATGCCCCCTTCATACCCAGCTGAAGTTCCATCCTCACCAATATCAGTGCACTCAGAGGACTTCTCTGGTGACAGTGACACTGACTACCACCCTAGCATGGGCCTCAACAAATCTGACTCTGATGAATCCATGTCTCAAAATGAAGAGGAATTCCTGAGTACACCACAGGTTCTGCCAGAGTCCTCACATTCATCCACCAACCACTTGTTATCACCTGTTGCAGGTTCATCTCAGCTTTGACCCAAAGCCTTGTCTTCCATGCTCATACCCAGTGAGTCACCAACACTAGCAACAAGAGTTCTCACATGATCATCTGCCCCCATGCCTTCTCAGGCCCCTGTATATATACAGTAGTGTGTGGTGTTGTACAGTAATAGGACAAAAAAGGAAGGACTAACTCAGTCAGCATATAATCATCAACAATTACAGCTCCAGAGCTCAAAGAGGCATTTGAGATACAGATGTGAGGAAGGAGAAAGAAAGGCTTGAGAAGGAGAAAAATGAAAAGAAAAAGCTAGACAAAGAAGCTGAAATTGTGTGCATTCACAACAACATGACAATGAGAACATTTGATGGTCCCCCCAAATCATATAAATGGAAAGAAGATCTGGAAGCACTTGCCAGGGCACTTGGACTCTCAAGAGACAGAAAAATTGCTGATCTTTCTGCACAGATTGCAGCTTACTTGCAGGATCCTGACACTTGTCAAGCCTTCGCAAATAATCCTCAATTTTCAGTGCCATATGGCTTGAAACAATGTGGGAACTGTGGGTACATCACTACCCCAACTCCAACTGAAAGCTCTCAGACTCAGACACCTTCAGCAAGTATCTCTCTCCCCCCAGCAGCCAACAATGTATCCCCTCCACAGGTGCTGTTTTTCTCACAAATGCAAGGATCTTTACCTATTCCATATTCAACCCATTGGCCCAGGCAAAATCACATTGGTGCTGGATTTTCACTAACTGTTCCTGTTGCATCCACATCATCATAGCTATTTCCATCTGGGCATCTTAATGATGATCACAGTCTATATTACTCTGGCAACCTGCAGTACATATTTTATATCACTATATAGCCAGTACACTTCATACAGTATATCTTCCTTAATTTCTAGCACTGAACAGGCTTTGAAACTGGCCAGTGTGATGATACTGTGAGTTTCCATTACATTTGTGTGACTGCACAAGATGTGGTGTGCATAAACTAGTGGCAACTAATGGTAGGCATGATGGCTGCATCTGCCATGTCCTCATATGCTAACTCTAACATGTCACCTCCCAGCTGAATAACAACAACAGTTTAACTCTTTGTTACATATTTCATCTGAGTCTACTATTTCATTCACAGTAATATGAAACTAGATACATGGCCTTTTCTGTGTAGTTCCACAAATGGAATTCCCTCAAATTTATCCCATACCTGCTCCTGTTCTCCATCCTTCCATAAAGGAATAAATATGATCTGGCTGATACCTACCTGGTGAGCATGTAAATTACTGAGCCATATAAAAACCTCCAGCAGGTTCAAGCATCTTGCATTTGTTGAAGTGTATACAACAGAATTTTGAGGGTGAATGACAAATAGCATGACACAGTGGTAGGAATGAGAACAGAGGTTTGTTGGAGTGAGATCTCATGCATGGTTGAGTTCAGATAGTGAAGTACAAGACCTAGTGCACCTGCTGCATCAAGTGAGCATCATATGAGACATGGGTGACCTGATTTGGAGATATCAGAGTAAGGGATAGGTAGTGATTGCCAAGCAGCTGAGAATCCACAGTCAATGATGATTGAATTACATACACCCTCTCCTATATGATAGGAGGCAGTGCTGAAGCATGGAGGAATCCACAAGTCACTAAGCAGCAACTACATGAGGCTAGTCCCCTCAACCCTCTACACCCCATGCCCTGCACCAACTGGGTAGTTTTTGACAATAAACTTCAAGAGCAGTTCAGTGACCCTGATGAAGCACATGCAGCACAATAAGCATTACACCATCTTCAATAACTAGGAAAAATGATGGAGGAAAACACCAGTGAGTTTTTGTTAATAGTGGCAAAAACAAAATATGATGAATATGCTCTCATAGATTGTTACTGCCATGAACTTAACCTTAACTCTGATCTTCTCCAGAAGGTCTATAATATTGATCCTCCCCCATGTACCTATCATGAATGGCAAAGCATTGCCCAATAAACAGACAGACACATGCAGGAATTCAAGCAGTTGATGCAAGTAAGGGGAACCCCACAAGGATACCCTTATTACAATCAACAATATTATCAACCCCCACTATCACCACCCACCAATCCTCCATTGCAGAAGGCAAGCAATGCTACTATACCAATGGATGTAGATGCTATGCAGAGGAGACTGTTGATCTGTAGGAAGGAGGGGCACATGTCATGCAACTGCCCCAAAAAGAGAATGATCAGAGAGATACATGAAGAGATAAGGAACATGACAATGGTGGACTTCAAAAAGATGATCAGAGATGAGGGAAACAGAAGAAAGGCAGAGGGTTTTGTGCAGGATAACCAGTAGATGTTGCTGGATCATCCTATAACCAATTTTCAGTACTTACTCCAGATGATGGTGCTGTTGATCACACTAATATATGCTATCCTGTTGAAATATTTAACAACATTGCATTGGAGAAAACAACTGAACCAAGGAAGACATCAGAGAGTATGCCCTCTCTAGAAGAAAAGTGTGAAATTATGGGAATGAAAACAGATCTACCTATGATACAAGTAGAGGTCAAAGTACCTGAAACAGGGCAAGCACTCACTATCCAAGCCTTACTAGATTTAGGTGCAACAACATGTTACATCAACAAAGAGTTTGTCAAAACAAATTGTCTTAGCACAAAAATGTTACCAATATCAATACCAGTATATAATGTGGATGGAAGAAGGGATGAACAAGGATCTATCAAACAAACAGTAGATCTCATAGTCAAAGTCCAAAATCACACTGAAAGGACCATATTCTGTGTCACAGGACTTGGAAAAGTCCACCTGATTTTAGGAGAAACATGGCTAAAGATCCATAATTCAAAGGTAGATTGGAACACAGGAATCATATCATTCACACAATGCCCAAGAAGATGTCATTTGTGAGTTGTTGAAGAAAGAAATTTATATAAACAAAAAAAAGGAGAACATGAAAAAGGAAGTACCACAAATGGTTAAAGTAGAAGATGAAGATGACAATAAAGTACAGAAAAGAGATCAAGTATTGTGTATTATGATTGGAGATGAAGAAAAGGAAGCATCCATATGAAACATATCTCAGAATCTCATGATTGAGGCAGAAAAGAAGAAACTCAAGAAATCCTTTGAAGAATTGATACCCATGAATTCAAATTGGTATTCACAAAAGAATCTTTTGATGAACTACCTCCTAAATGAATCTGGGATCATGCAATAGAATTGAAACCAAATGTAAAGATGTCCATGGGAAAGGTTTACAATCTGTTGTTTACAGAACAACAGGAATTGGAAAAGTTTGTTGAAGAAAATCTAAAATTGGGACATATTCAAGTATCAAAATCTCCTATGGCTTCTCTATCTTTCTTTATCAAAAATCAGGAGAATTATGTCCCATTCAAGATTACTGTCACCTTGATAAAATAACAATCAAAAATTCATATCCACTACCATTGATATCTGAATTGATTGATAAACTAGAGGGCACAAAATACTTCACCAAACTTGATATATGTTGGGGATACAATAATGTCCAAATCAAAGAAGGAGATGAATGGAAGGCTGTCTTCATCATGAACAATGAACTTTTCAAATCTCTTGTAATGTTTTTCAGACTCACCAATAGCCCTGCTACATTCCAAACAATGATGAATCATCTCTTTAGGGAACTCATTGCAAGGGGTAAAGTGGTGGTTTGTATGGATGATACCCTCATTTCACCACAATGTTAGAAGAACATTACCTTATCATCAAGGAAGTCCTCAGGATAATAAACTATATCTCAAACCAAAAAAATGTGAATTTGAATGGATGGAGATTGATTATCTTGGGCTAAAGATATTGTTCAATAAGATCTAATCAAAATACAAGGAATTGCAGATTGGCCCATTCCTACATCCATCACAGAAGTCTGCTCCTTTTTGGGTTTTACCAACTTCTATCACTATTTTATTAGAGGATTCTCAGATCTGGCAAAATGACTCAATAGACTTTTACAAAATGGCATTGGGATCAGGAACAAATCAACTCTTTCAATAAACTAAAAACAGTACTTTATTCCAAGCCAGTTCTAGTTTTGCCTGAACCACATTACCCTTATCTAGTAGAAGCAGATGGTTCTGGTTATGCCACAGGAGCAGTTCTATCACAGATGAGAGATGATGAAAAATGGCACCTAGTTGCTTATATCAGCAAAGGATTATCACCAGCAGAGAGGAATTGTGATATGGATGACAAAGAAATGCTGGTGGTAATATACACTGGAGCAGTGGAAACACTATCTGGAAGGGACAGATAGTCCAGTCAAAATCCTCACCAACCACAAAAACCTAGAGTACTTCATGAGTGCCCAGAAACCAAACTGTCACCAGGCCCAATGGTCTTTGTTTCTTTCTAGGTTCATTTTTCACCTTTTCCACCAACTGGGGAAGAGCTCAGCCAAACCAAATCTCCTCTCAAGATGAGCAGATCATAAAGAGGGGGTGGAACATGACAATGAGAATGTCATATAACTTACACCAAAATTCTTCACCAAATCAAATCAAATCATATACAAGCAATTTTGACAAACAATATTCCACTTCTTCAGATGATTGCAGATGGACAGGAGAAAGATGGAGATGCAAGGATGTGGAAGGAGTTATCAACAGATGAAGCTAAAATGGTAATTATAGCAGGATGGGGATGGAACAAATAAGGATTAATGACTTTCAAAGACAAAATCCTTGTCCCAAATGGCTGCAGAGCAGAAGTCATTAAACAATGTTGTGACATTGCAGGACATCCAGGGCAGTGGAGGACACTGGAGTTAGTCTCAAGAACATTTTGGTGGAAAGGAATGGTTGCATATGTCAGAAGATATGTCAAAGGATGTGACATATGCCAAAGAAACCACAAGGAGAATTGACTCTAAATGAAATCCCAATGAATCCTGTTGATGTTCAGACATATGCTATTACACATCTCCTTCCTTTCTTGTCCATAAATACTACACATACACACATATGCATATATATACAAACACACACATCCTCACCATTATTACACTTGGTCCATGCACTATACCAGCTACTATAAGTAGATAGTGGCATGATCACAATAGAATAAGGAACAAGTTGTATCCTCCTCTCACATATGACCTGTTCTCATCAGGTTATGGGCCCTGCCTGGGTCACATGTGCAACTCTCTTCTTGTCACTCATACTTGGGATAACAACCCTTGTTTACTCTCCTCACAAATTGTTCTTTCTCACCATATTTCATCTCATCCATTCCTCCTCTTTGGTTTCCATGCCAAAGATAAACATCACTCTAGAATGCTCTGACAACTACCATCAATGGGCCAACATTGTAAAGTCAGCCCTCATCATCATGGGCATTTGGTATACCATATCAAAACCAGAAGTTGTTGCTCTCACATCAACACAGGAAGTAGAAGGAGGACTACCTATCACCACAATCACCAGTATCAATGATATACAGAGTTGGAAGGATAACAATGAAATTGTGAAAGTGGTGATATCTATGCATTGTAACACTCAACCATCTACCATCATTGCTGCTGAAGCAGTGAATGCACATCAACCCTGGGAGTTACTAAAAGGAGTGTATGGGAAGCAAACAGCAGTCATGGTGTTTATTCAGTTCCAATCCCTCATGACATGCAAATATGACATTCACTCACCTCTCATGCCACAAGTCAGCACTCTCCTTATAGCACAAGAATGCAAACTCCAGAGTTGAAGTGATGGAACAGCAAATGTGTTTTATACTTGTAAATACACTCCCATCTTCCTGGGGATCATTCCCATCCTCCATCCTTGCATCCTCCAACATCAGCCAACTCAACCTGGGAGTTATCCAGGGGTGCATCCTTGATGAAGAGGCAAGATCAAAACCACAGTCCTCTCTCTCCACCTTCCAAGCACCCCAAGCAACACACTGTTGCAATGGGATGTTCTTTACCCACTGCAAAAGGAAAAACCACATGGTCAAGATGTGCTGGACACTGCATAGCATGCCAGAGGATGTAATGTTGCATCTGGACAAACAGAAGGAGAAAGAGTTAGGAGGGACAAATGGAACTAGGACAGCTAGCATATATGTAATGTCCTTATCTTCATCTTCAGTATTCATTGCTTGTTATTATTTGGGGGAGTCCAGTGACTGGACACTGGACTCCAGGTGCACCAACTACATCACTCCACATAAAAGTGACCTTCAACAACACCACTATGAAGCATCATGGTCAGTAATGGATCAGCCATCACATGTCTTGGAGTAGGATCTTGCACTCACTCATATGTCCTACCCAATGGGCAAATGCTATCAGTCTCCTTGTAACATGTGCTCCATGTGCTTCTGGCTGGTTCTTATCCATAAGTAAGCTAGACCAGTTAGGATCTTGCATCATCTATGAAAAAGGCACCTGCACTATATTCCAGGACAACAAAGTGTTCAGTATTGGTACCTTGAAGAATGGCACATACTGGATCTCTTTACATCCTAACAGCACACTACACACCATTGCTACACCCTCTAGCATAAGAGGCTTGGTCACCTCTCTGAACACATCATCCAATGGATCAAAGACACACAACTTGAAGGCTTCATTGTGCCCACTGCTGACAATTCTCAATCTCCCTGTGAAGGCTGTTTGCAAGGCAAATTTCCTCAGGCTTCTTTTTGACTATCACATACACATGCCACTGAAATGATTGATTTGGTCCATAGTGATCTTGTTGGCCCTGTCAGCACCACCTCCATCCAATCTGGCAATACATACTTCACCACCTTTTTGGATGACTACTCTGTGATTGGGATGGTCTACCCCCTGCATTGGAAAGATCAACTCTCCGATGTGCTCAGTCATTATCTGTCCCAAGTCCACACACTGTTTGGTAGATAGCCCTGGGTGTTGTGATTTGATAGAGGGGGTGAATACACCAATGCTAGAATTGCTGCCCTACTCCTGGAACTAATGTAAAAACCTGTTGCATTGCAACATTGAATTATAAAGCATCATCTGAGAAAGTATACATAGCTTATTGCAACAGAAAATAGAAGAAAATAATACTCTATCTATCTACAGACCAATTTTATTTGCCTCCCCAGCTATGGAGTAGAGACCTATCCTATTGCATTGCAACATGGAGTAATAGGACATTGTCTGTGAAAGTATACATAGGTTGTTGCAACAGAAAATAAAAGGAAACAGTGCTCTACCCATTTACAGACCAAGGAGTATCCAGAGAATAAGAAATTTACATATGCTGTTCCAATAGGGAATAAAAGGAAACATTTCTCTATCTATTTGCAGACCAATCCCAGTTCAC
>QLPN01000143.1:0-23033 GCA_003314395.1 Albatrellus ellisii
GGAGTAAGTGGAGGGCAGAGGGCGATGGGTCAGGGGACCCCACCAAGCGTCGCAGGCGACGCATCACATAAAGAGGGGGTGATGTTACAAGGCACTTGCTTTGGCACCTTGTAACACGTTTCTTGTTCTCTTTCTTTTTCTTTTTCTTTTCTTACTTACTATAGTAAAGTGTAGTATTATTACTACAAGTGTGAGCTTAGCTCCACTTTACTTTAGTAAGGACTTATCTTTTCTTTTCTCTTTTATAGTACTTAAGTATTTATATACTTGAGTGTGAGCACAGCTCCAAGTACTATACTTTTTCCTTTTATCTTTATTTATTTATTATAACATTTACTTGCTAAGGACTATTACTATACAATTAGCAAGGACTATCTCATCTTGTCTTTATTTACCTTTGTTTACCTCTAGTTCATCTCGCGCTTGTGGCTGAGCCACTTATATCACATGGATGCATATTTACTGCACTTTACTGCGCATTTTCGTTTACTTACTGCGCATTACTGCATAACTTTACTATACTTAGATCACTAGTTTGGTATAAATAGTTGACAAACTGGCGGTCTTAAACCCCAGTCTTGTCAACTTCGCAATCTAGGGATTCTCCTATACTGCACTTGATCTAAGCTCGTTACAATCTCGCTTCACTCTCTAAATTCAATTCTAAGAACTCTAAGTCACTAAATGTCACTAAGACATCTTACACTCATCGCTCTGGATCCTCATATCGTTATTGGTGGAATCATCCTCATAACTATATCATTGATCCCACTCTTCATCGTCATCAGGAACCTCTATTACGTCCATCAAACTCATATCCAAACCTTGGTTACCAGGAGTAACATTATAGACCTTCCCTAAGACCGTCCAATAGGCCGCTCTTAGCAGTCTGTGGCTGCAGGACCACATAATCTGTTGGGATAGCATTGGGTCAGCTCCAGTATGCAATTTGCTATTTGTTATGATAAAAAAGATACATGCAGCCATTCTATGCAGCACATGGTGGTGGTGAGTAGCCAACACATGCAGCATAGTCAGGTATGATGAGCAGCCAGCACATACAACACATGGCAGTGGTGAGCAGCCAAATGCATGTAGTGTGGGGGTAGAAGCTCAGGTATAATGAGCAGCCAGTACATGCAGCATGGGGGCAGTGAGCAGCAGCATGAGTGGCTGTAAAAAGCCAGATGCATACACTGGCACACTGTGGCACACTGCTGTGTGAATGCTGCATTGCCACATGCATGCTGCACTGCCACATGTGGTGTGCCACACCAGGGGATGACTTTGTAGCACTGATGCCTCAACCACATATCAACCTCCTCACACCCTGTTTTTCCTTAATATGGGACAGCTTACCAATTGTAGTCCCATTCTAATATAGATGGCATCATTGAGCATCCACATTTTTGTTGACATGGTATTTTGCTCTTTGCCCTGCATACCCACACCCCACACTTTATTACATAAGCATGGTCTGTGTGCTGCATCTTTACATATATAGGTATCAGATTAGGGACACTGATCTTCAGTCAAGTTCTATATCTTCTCCCTCCCTAGTTTACTTCTACACTCACTACTATACTTCTGTAATGCTAGGGTTGTAACTTTCTGAGTGATCTGCTCTCTTTCTGGGCATTCTAGCCCTGTGTGCTTGCACCCTCTCCCTCTTGCCTCCTTGAATGGAGTGCCTTGGTCTCAGGTGACCACTGCACTGTTCATTGTGCTCTAACAATTTTGATGTGCACCAGGCTTTGTTCAAGGCTGCAGATGGTGACCAGTTGAAATGGTTTCAGGTTGCATATTCCATGTTTTGGGCTGACTGTGTTACAATTTGTAGGCACATGGGGTGTTCCCCTTATTTTGCTGTTACCAGCACTCATCCTATCCTACCCCTCAACATCACTGAAGCTACATATCTTGTCCCACCACCAGATTCCATTTTATCCACCACCAACCTTATTTCTCAAAGGGTGATCATGCTCCAGAAGTGACAGGAGTATCTGACATAATTACACTTGACAGTATTTGATGCACAATATGCAGCCATGGCCAGATTTGAACATGTATTTGATGCAACTATCTGGGACTTCAATTTCCAGCAGGGACCTCTTGTCCTCATCTGACATACTGCAATCAAAAAAGCATTAAATTGCAAAATGTGTCCTTGCTATCTTGGATCACTTGTCATTCCCTCATGCAACAGAGGCAGTGCATATATCCTCTGTGAACTTGACAGTTCAGTTCCTGACATGCCTATTGTGGCATTTCACATCATTCCCTATTTTGCACAACAAGTGATTTCCCTGCCTCTGCTCAATGAACTTATCAATGTCATGACAGATCATCTCTGTCAACTTGAGTCTACCACTCTAGACTACATTGAAGAGAATCATGCAGAGTGCAACTAAAAATGTGATTCTATCACTTTCTCTTATTCTTTTCTTTCTCAGATTTTAATGCTACTTACAGTTCTCACAACTTTTCTCTCAACTCCCCAGTTTTATTTCTTTCTATTGCAGATTGTACAAGACAAAGGTGTGAATGACAGCATCATGGCATCCTACCCCCTTCCTTTTCCCTTGCCCTTTGAACCCCCCACTTCCTACTCACTGTGCTCTAGACTCTGTAGATCTTGCACCTCAAGTTGCATGCACATGATGTCAATCTCAGCCTCCAGCAGGATGAGGGCCCAGTCAGTCAAGAGCCACAACATCCACAACAACATGTGGCACACCTTGTACCTATGGAACATCTCCCAATTGGAGACATCTGCCACATTGCTGCTTTCATAGTCAACATGCCCTGGGGACAGACCTGGCAGTATGAGGGCCAAAGTCATCCCCACCCTCAGTAATGTGTCTGTGGTGGTAGACCACCTGCACATGATACCACAATGTGGCCCTGCCACCTTGCTGCTGCCCAGAATGAAAAGGCTTGTGAGTCTGTTACAAGTTGATTAGTGACCTTACCATGCTGCAATCCTCCACAGATACTCACCAGTTGCAACTGTCCAGAGTGGCCATATGGCACCCTCACAGTGTTTGTGCTGATGTGTGCACTTGACACAATGCCCCACCAGCTTGTACCACATGCAGGCACTTTTTGTGTGATGGCACAGACCACATGATTTCATCACCTGCACCACATTAGTATCATGGAAAAGGTTGAGGAGTGAGTGCTTACCTGTTGCATTGGTCCCATGTTGGTCCACTTCTGCCCTCATTACTTCACCATGACTGCACCCATTATCATCATATCCATTCATGCACATTCTGATGGACATGGTGTCAAGTCATCAGTGGCATCCTCCAACCCACACTTCACTACCATCAATCCAACTGCTCCTGTGGACACTGCCAACTTGTCCTCACTCTCATCCTCATCACCATCATTGTTGTTGTTGTTGTTGTTGCCATCCCCACTGGCTTCATCCTCATCATTGTCCTTGCTCTCACCTTTGTCCTTGTTGTCATCATCACCAGACAGTCCTGGCAGTGAGTATCACTGCACTCATGCAGCCATCAGTGCTGCTGTATGTGCCTGTGATGGTTTGTGTGCATGCCACACACCCAAGTCTTGCATGCAGAGATGACGCTGAGGAGGGGCTGGCAATATGACTATGGGCTGAAGCCCACATGTTATGGACCCCATCCATAGCATCTGCAGCTCAGCCTCTGATGGGGACTGATGGCCCTCAGCCACATGTTGCTCAGCTTCTTCCTGTTCAGCCTCTTCCTGTTCAGCCTCTTCCTGCACCACCCATTTGACCTGCTCACATTCCTTAGTCACATGTTGCTCAACCTCATCAAATTCCACCTGCCCACATGCCTGGCACTCTGCCTGTTCCCATGTGTTGTGATTGGCTTGTTCACATGTTTCCTGTTCAGCCCACTTGTGCATCTTGTGTTCCACTTGTTCATGCTCAGCAGCCTCCTCAAGCTCCAGCTTGCACTCAAATGCCTCAGTGGCTGCTCTGGTGAACTCCTTGATCCATACTGGAGGGAGGAATTCCCATGCTCAATCCAGCCAGCTCACTTGTGCCACAGGTGCCATGATGCTGTGGACACCTTCCACAAAGTAGGCCACATCAGCTTCCATACCACTGCACTGCTGGTGAAGTGCCTGTGTGCTGAAGGTTTGTATCAAATGTCACTAAATGCATCTGTGTCACATACTAAGAGGTATGTGGTGCCCACTGTCCACACCTGATATGACTCCTTGGTGAGCCCTTCACCTTGTGGTTGCTCATTGAGCATTGTGTGCATCCACACTTGAATGAGCACCAATGCATGGTTGGAGGAGGTAGCAACAAGGGAAGAAGTGCATGACATGTTGGAAGTTGAAGAAGATGGTGTTGATGAAGCTTAGCAGTGGCAGCTAGTGGGGACCATTTATTGTGATCTATGGTTTAGGGCAGGAGTACCTGTGCCTTCACATGGGCTGTGGCTCTTTTTTCCCTCCCTCCACCCTTCTTGCTCTATTTTGCATGTCTGTTTTTCTCCTTGCTGCTCCCTGACTCCCCATAAAAACAAAGACAAAATCTCCAAAAAAACACCTTTCCTCTTTCTTTGCTCCTTTTGCTCTCACTCATTGTCTCTTCCACTGCATTGCCCTATTTTGCCTTTCAGTTTTCCTCTCCACTCTTCATAAAACCACCAACAATCCAAAAGAAAAAAAATCTCTCACCTCTTTTCCTTTTCCTCAACTATCCTTTACTTTGTGCCATCATTTATCCCTCATATCCCTTCTGCTGCACTCTGGTTTTGCCTCCCTTTAGCTCATTCCTGCCTTGTTCCTACATTCACCTTCCATGTTCATGTCACATCATGCCCTGTTACCCATGTCCATGCTCAGTCATGTGATGCCCTGCTTCATATGGCAATGATTATCCTATACCCCCATCCCCTGTGCCATGCCTTGCTGCACCTTGGAGAGCATCTCTATACCCACCTGCCCACCCCCTGATGCTCTGCCTCATCTGCTTGTTCATTTGCACTGCCTGCACCATCACCCCTGCAAGTCATCCCTTCTGGCTGTGTCTTGTGTCTGACTCTGTTGACTGCAGACAGTCAAGATTTCAGTTGGGAGGAGGTCATGAGCATCACATGTGCATAGCATCAGAAAATGACCATCAGCAACATCAGGCAAATACAGCATCATTAATGTGCTGTATGTGATAATCATCCACAGCTGTATCAATCACACATTTCCTTCAGCACCAGAACAGAGGACTAGGTTCAGCTGATGAGGAGTAGGACTGATGGGAGATATAGGCTGAGGCTTGGTTGATACCTGCCAAAATAACCATGGAGTCATGGGTCATGAAGTTGGCATTTGGTGTGATTGGTGCTTTTCATTCTTTGCTCATCATACTTTATTCATTTTACTTCATTCATGTCTGGACCCCACCTCATTTCAAATTATCCCCACGATTGACCCTGCATTGCAAATTTTCTGTTGTGCTTCAGTCTTGGAGCTAGACCTGTATTTATACTGTGTATCACCTGTCAGAAAAGAATAGATTCCCCCCACCTGCAATTTGTCTCCCCATCTCCCATTTGAGTCAGAAAGCAAAAGCACCAGCCATCCTTCCTCCCTTGCATATCAAAGTCAAGAAAGTATGTGCACCTGGTAAGTCACATTTATAGTTGCATTGCATTGCATTCACATTGTGTTTGTCAGGCTGCTATTATTCTCTTTATTTTTCTCTTCATTTTTCCTATTTTTCTTATGTCTCTATCTGTTACAAGGCACTTGCTTTGGCACCTCATAACATGTTTCTTTCCTTTTTTTCTTTCTTTCTTTTATATTACTTACTAGTAAAGTGTAGTACTATTACTACAGGTGTGAGCTTAGCTCCACTTTACTTAGCAAGGACTTATCTTTCTCTTATAGTATTTTAGTATCTACCTACTAAAGTGTGAGCTTAGCTCCAAGTACTATAAGGTGTCTTTCTCTGTTATCTCTCTTTATTTATTTACATTTACTTGCTAAGGACTATTACTATACAATTAGCAAGGACCCATCTTTCTTGTCTTTATTTTTCTTTGTTTATCTCTTGTTCATCTCATGCTTATGGCTGAGCCACCTACCATATTCATGGATGTGTCTTAGGTCATGTGACTTCATTGATTGCTGTACAATCATTGTTGATCCATGAACCTTATCCACTGATACTATCTTTAGCACTCTAAACTTGTATAAGTAGTTGAAAGACTGGTGGCCTTAAAACCCCAGTCTTGTCAACTTCCCAATCTAGGGATCTTCCTATACTGTGATTGGTCTCACTCAAGTTTCACTCTACTTCCATCATTCTAGAACTAAGTCTAAGATCTCTTAAGCATCACCGAGACATCCTAAACTTGTCACTCTGGATCTTCATTTAGTCATAATCAGCATCATCCTTATCACTACCTCATTGATCCCTCTCTTCATCATCATCAGAAACATTTACTATGCATATTGTGAGGCTCACACTTGACAGCAAGGTCACAAGAGTAAGAGGAGGATTGATGAGGGACGAGACAATACTTCTTAGGATGAAGTCACACTGTATAGGTGGATATCCCAGATGTATAAAGCTAAAGAATACATGCTATGGAAGTGCCCTATATATGAAAGAGATCAGCACACAGACCATGTGCTGTCACTATAGGGCAGGCATATGTAAGTAAGATGCACAGCATTGCACAGCATCAATAATCAACTGTGAGAATATGAGTCATACATGTATAGTAATAGATCCGATGATGAATAGATATGAGTCATAGATGATCGCGATAAGATCTACAGATGATCTGATAAGATGAGATAAGATATATCCTGTAGATCTTGAGCAATAAGATTGAAAGAAATCGTAGAAATGAAGGAAAAATAAGTACACTCTGACACATATCAAGTGCATAACAACTACCTTGTTACCAGAGGTATAGTTATAGCAAAATTTCCCTAAGACTGTCCAATAGGCCACTCTTAGCACTATCACTATAGATCTTACAATTGCTCCTGATCTATCCAAGCAATTCCCATGGTCATGTATTCCTTTTGTTCATCTTTATCAGCCAATGATGCCTATATTGTCTGATCCCCAATTGGCCCACTTATGAGATAGTTATGACTGTTTTTCTCATGTTACTGCAGAATCTTTCTAATTGTTCTCACCCTGACTATGGAGTGCTTACTTGTTGTTCTCACAGTTGCTGCACTTATTATGCAGCACTGACATGTCCCCTCTATTATTAGATATGACATCATTCTCTTTGTTCTCATACTCTGGCCCTATAGTGTATAGCTTGGTCTGTGCACTGTCTCCAGTACTATATACACAGTAGTTCATGTTGGAGGTTACAGTGATGTGCAACAGCAAGTGTGTATGACTGTGAATGCATGAACATGCAACTGCACCACATAGACCTCTCATGGGACTCAGGGATGATACAGATGGACCTGTTACTTACAGAAATTTTCTCTCACACAGTTTTCTTTTCCCTCACTCTTCTACAAAGAGACTGAGGTCAGTACTTACTTTCTAAGCTGTTCATCTTATATGTTTTCTCATTATTTCTCCTGTAGAATATATTCTCTTCATTATACAGGTACAGTACTATAATGGTTAACACCTCAGTCTTCTATGAAGAGACTGAGAATATATTCTCTTCATTCTACAGTTGGTTGTGCTCTTTCCAAACAACCTCCTTCAATAGATTATGAGGCCTGAGGTCTATCAAAACTGAGCAAGCACCACCTTTGAGACAAATTCATACCCCTACACTTTACACACCATGTCAGCAGCAGCCTTGACAAGCAAGACTCCCACACCAGTGACTGGAAGTGCCACTGCAATGGCAGGTGCCATGGTAAGCTCAAATACAAAAGCCTCAAGCAAGCTCTATGATGTACCTTTCCTTGCAGAAAATGGTGAAATTTTCACCTTCTGGAAGTTTTGTGTCAAAATGGTTCTTCAAGTGTGCAGACTCTGGCCCATTGTCAGCAGCTCTGATAAGGCTCTGGCCAACACATCACCTGACTATGATAACTGGGTCAACTGCAATGACAATGCACACATGCAAATCACATTGACACTCAGTGACGAGCCTCTCAACACCATGCTATATGCAACAACATCAAAAGATGCTTGGGAGAAGCTAATGACACAATATGAAGGGAAAGGGGAGCAGAAAATTGCTTGCTTGATTACTGAGCTATTCTGCAGCACTCTATCTGATGACACCCCCCTCAAACTGCAAATAAATGTGATGGTGTGCACTGCACACACACTCTCCTTGCTTGGACAGCAACTCAATGAAAAACTCATTGCCATCACCATCATCATCTCACTCCCTCCATCCTACAACATGCTCAAAATGATCCTCACCACCATGAACACAACCAATCTCAACATTGAGAATGTTTGCTCACAAGTTGCATGTGAGGAGCAATGCTGAAATTGTGCCATGGGTGCATTCATGGCTCACTTCAAAGGCAAAGGCAAAGGCAAAGGACCTGCAATGTTGGATGAGGGGTGACAGGCAAAATGCAAGGCAAAAGGGTTTTGTATGCACTGCAAAATCCATGGCCACAAAGTCAAAGACTGTTGCAAGCTTAAAGCAGAATGCAAAAAAGGCACTGCAATGGTGCATGTCACCACCAACAGCACAGTGCTACATGCTCAGACACACAATGAAGACAATAATGATGACACATCATTCAATGTCTTCAAAGTTGCCAAAAAAACTTGCACACCACAATGACCTCACAGCTTGCTGGCTGATCAACTCAGGTGCCAGTCACTACATGAGCTCCAACTGTGACTGGTTCTACCTCTACCACCCATTCACTATGCTGTGCAAAGTCTGGCTAGGCAATAACAGCTACATTCTAGCTGAGGGTGCTGGCAACATCCACATGAAGATGCATGCCAACAAGAAATGGAACCAGACTATCCTGCAGGACATACTCTATGTCCCTGAGCTCCATGGTAATCTCCTATTGGTCTCTGCACTCACAAAACATAGTGCACATGTCAAATTCAATGGGGATACATGTGAGATCCTCAACAAGAATAATGCATTAGCATGCATCAGCCACCTTGAGGATAACCTCTACATCCTAGACATGCACATGCATGCTCCCAACACTGTGTGAATTGTGCATGTCATGTCATTCCCATCTGAAGGCATTGACATCTCTGACAATCCCTCTGCCTTCATTGCATGCATGAGCATGGCTACTGCCAACATATGGACCTGGCATCACCACCTAGGTCACATTGGTGTAGACTCTGTCCTGCACATGGTCCACAATGGTATGGTCAATGGCATGGCCACCACCAGCAATGTGACCCACAATGCTCTTGGGATATGTGAGCCTTGCATCAAGGGCAAGCACATGCAACATGACATCATGAAATTGACACAGATGCATGCTGACACAATGCTTGGCTGCATCTTCTCAGATCTGTGTGGGCCCATGCAAATGCACTCCTGCAAAGGGTACAACCACTTCATGACATTTATTGACAACAAGTCATGCAAGGTCTTCATCCACAGCCTCAAACACAAAAGTGATCTGCATGAATGTCTCACAGACTTCATGGCATGCACTGAAGTTGAGACTGGCATAAAACTGAAGGCACTCCATTCAGATGGTGGAGGTGAATATACAGGCAAACACACACAGAAGTTCCTGTGGGCATGTGGTATTAAACACAAAATGATGACCACCAACATGCCACAGCATAACAGTGTTGCTGAATGCATGAATCACATACTTGTGGAGACCATGTGCACACTGCTCACTGATGCCAACCTCCCACATTCTTACTGGTACAATGCTATTGAGTATGCCACTTACTTGCACAATATAGTGCTGACATGTGCACTCAAAGACAATCTCACACCAGAAGAATCCTGGAGCAGTAACAAGCCCAACATTGCCCTCCTTCACATCTTCAGTTGCAAAGCCTTTGTCCACATTCCAGACAAGTACCAACACAAACTCAACATGAAGTTGCTGCTTTGCACCTTTATCAGCTACATGTGCAATTGACATGCCTACCACCTGGTCCACCACCTGAGTGGGCACATCATTGAATTGTGCAACATGATCTTTGATGAAGGGGGCCCCACAAAATGCTACAAGCAGATCATCTTTGATCCTGACATGGATGACTCAGAGTCCTATGAGTACAGTACTCATGCCAGTGACCCACTAGTTCCTCCCATTGAAGTGTCCCCAAATGCAACCCCTATGACAGCAACCACTTCCACACCCAACACATCCTGACCTATGTCACCCACAGCTCCTACACCTACACTTGCAGTGACAAGTTGACCCTCACACAGCAAACACACACCTATTCACAATGACAACAAACACTACAATGTCTCATCATATGCTCAAAAGCAAAGCAGTGCAAACATGACCACTGACATGCATCCATCTGCAGAAGATGTACCACCACTCAACAGCAGTGAACATGTGCAAGCCATGACAATCACATCTGAAAGTGATCTGCTCACCTATGAAGAAGCAATGTCACACCCTGACACAGCAGAATGGCTCACAGCATGCAAAGAGGAACTGCAGACCTTCCAACACATGGATGTCTATGCAGAAGTCAACCAACCACATGATCACAAAATTGTTGGCAGCAAGTGGGTATTCTGCATCAAAAGGGGACTGACTGGCAAAATCCAGAAGTACAAAGCACACCTAGTCACAAAAGGCTTCACCCAAGTCAAAGGTGTATATTTCAACAAAACATTCACACCCATCATGAAATTCTCATCACTTCACACAATCCTCACCATTGCCACCAAACATGAATTTGAAGTGCTAGGTTATATGCACTCCAATGCCAACCACTCCATTTTTCTAAAACACAACACATCCAGCAAGCTCATATGCATTGTCACAATTTATGTTGACAATATTGTACTCACATCACACAGTATTGATGAAATAGAAAACATGGAGGCAGCACTTAAACATTCCTTCAACATGACCAACCCCAGCAAAACTGGCTGGATTCTTGGCATGCAGGTCACACAGGACCACCAATGGAAGATCATCATCCTCTCCCAGGAGGAATATATCAACAATGTTCTTTGCAGATATGGTCACCATGACACATGCCCCATGGTCACCCCATTGCTCCAAAATGAGCAACTCATGAAGCTCAACACTCCAGAGGTGACAGCAGATGTTCACAGGTACCAGAGTGCAGTGGGCACACTCATTGTCCACAATGTTAGGGACATGACCCAACTTAGTGTACACCATCAGCATACTCAGCCAACATACTGTGACACCAGGTGATGTGCATTTCTGCACTTTAAATTGCCCCTTCCAGTATCTATGTGCCATGGTGCACCATACACTCCACTTTGATGGCAATGAATGCACAGGCCAGAGCAGACAGCAGCAACTAGAATGTATAAGAGTGATAGCAGATAGGAGGCTCCCAGAAGGGAGAGTGCAGCAGGCAGCATGACTGCAGCAAGAGTAAGTGGTTGTGAATGCAGCAAGCAACACAATGTGGTAAGAGTATGCTGCAGGGTCATGGTGAGAGTATGTAAGAATAAGATGGGGAGGTACTCACTCAGACTAGGTAGAAGACATCTGAGGAGGTGTATAGTAGTGGGGCCATCTTATATAGTGTTGGTGAGTAGAGTTGAAGCAGAGTAAGAATAAGGAAATACAACAGCTACTATAAGAGGAAGGACATGCATCATCCTGGAGTGGGAAGTTGAGTGTGAGTGTTATGTGAAGTCCAAGGAGATATTGATGTACATAGTGAGTATGTCATATGTACATGCAGTGAGAAGCAAAGCCAATTTTCACTACCATATAACACTGAGCACACTGATACATTTCAAGTGAGCCTTACTTCTACCTTATCTTATCTTATCTTATCTTATCTTATCTTATCTTATCTCCCTCATCACTGGTCACATACTGTGCCAGTATTTCACACTTTTTGGGCTCCTCTCTAATATTATTTTGCCCTCACTATATCTACTGCATCTTTCTGTCATACCACCTCAGCACTCTAGCAGCTTGCTGAGTATCTCTCAATATTGCATACACCTCTGATTGCATATGCTGTCTCTTTCTACTCAGATGTGGTCACATGACCACATGCTCTTGCTCTTTTGGGCTTATTGCCTACTCATCCCATCATGTGATCTTGTTGTTGTCTACTGCCCTTCCCAGATTTTCACAAAAAGAAGGTATAGTGTGCATGCATAAGACATTCAACAGGCAACTCTCCTGGTGAGTTAATAGGCTTCATTGACACTGATTGGGCAGCCAACATCAATGACAGGTGATCCATCTCTGGATATGTCTTCATTCTCTCTGGTGGTGCAATTAGCTGGAGCTCCAAAAAGCAAGCCTCAATGGTGCTCTCTAGCACAGAAGTTGAATACATCACAAGCACACACATTGCAAAAGAAGCTGTTTGGCTTTGCACTCTCCTTTCTGAGCTTGGCAAACTCCACAACTCTCCTACAAATTGACAATCAGTCTGCCACCATCATCACAAAAAATCTGGCCTTTCATGCATGTACCAAACACATCAATGTATGGTATCATTTCTTATGTGAGAAGTATGCTGGTGGGGAATTGGAGTTGGAGTATATTCCAATGGGTGAGCAAGTTGCAGATGTGCTGACAAAGGGGCTGGCACAGCAGAAGCATGAGCAGTTCTGCTCCAGCATGGGCATCCACTGGCACACTAGCTGAGTGGGCATGTTGGAGTTTACAGCAACATGTGACAGTGAATGTGCATGACAGTGAATGCACATGACTGAATATATGACTGCATGGCTGTGCCACATGGACCTCTTGCAGGACTCAGGGACAATATGGACAGACCCTTTAGTTACAGAAAATTTCCTTTGCATCTTTTCTTTTTCCTCAGTCTTCTATGAAGAGACTGAGGTCAGTACTTACTCTATATGCCATTCATCTTATATGTTTTCTCATTATTTCTCCTGTAGAATACAATTCTCTTCTTTCTACAGTCAGCCACACTCTTTCCAAGCAACCTCCTTCAATAAGTTCACCAAATGAAAGTATGGTAGTACACACAAGAAATCTAACAGCACCCATTCCCACTCTCATCTTCAGAGCACTCATCCAGACACATCAATGATCAGCAGATTCCCCTCTAGTCACAGACCCAATTGTTCAATGCCCACTGTGACACTCTGATCACACAACCCAACAGCCCACACACTTTGATGACACTGCATATGGTGCATGACCATTCACAGCACTAGAAGAAGAGGGCTCTGGAGACAAAGAATTATCAACACCACTCCCAGCTCCCAACCTCTCCACTTGGCTCACACAAGCTATTTCTCATGATCCATTCACATTGCATAAAGCAATGTCTTCTCCAGATGCACAGCACTGGCATGATGCCTATGAGTACAAGCTCACTGCCATGGCTGGTATGAAGACTTGGGAGCTTGTTGACCTCCCTGCTGGACACAAAGCAATAAACAATAAATGGGTTTTCAAGAAAAATGCTAACAGACAGTATCATGCACACCTCATAGCAAAAGGATTCACTCAAATACAGGAGATCAACTACAATGAGTTTTTCTCTCCCATTGCATACTTTGAGTCCCTCCACTTTATTTTTGCTCTCACCACTTACTTTGATTGGCACATTTATGTCATGGATGTAAAATCCACTTTACTTGACAGTGACCTTGATGAAGAATTGTACATGTTACAACCAGAAGGTTTTGTGGATCCAGCAAATGTTGATAAAGTCTGCCACCCACTCAAGTCAATCTACAGCTTGAAACAAGCATCACAGCATCACAAACATCTGTGCAGGCTGCATGGTACTCCAACTTTGCTGATGAACTTGCCCTTTCTCTGCCTCTGCCCATTACTCTGCAAGGGGATAACAAGGGTGCAATCAATCTTGCAAACAACCCCATTGCTGGGTGCAGTGCCAAACACATCAGCACATGCTACCACTTCATCAGGCAGTGTGTCAATGAAGGTCTCCTCATCCTCTCCTACATCCCTTCCACCTCCATCATCACCAATGCTCTAACTAAGATGTTTCCTTCAAGTGTCATCATGCATCACTAGGGTTGGTTTAGGGGTTCTCTGAGCATGCTCAGCATGGGGGGTTGTTAGTTTGCACTCAACATACAACACTGATCGTGCTTATACATATTAAGTATGTCACATCTAGAGTCATCTTATCTTATCCTTTTTGCACTGGCTACATGTTGTGCTGGTATATCACACAGATTTATTTACTTCATGTTGTACCACTCTTTTCTTCCCTTTTGGGATATCTCTTTGTTCTCATAGTTGTAGCTCCTCTTGAACCTTATTGTTGCTACACTATATCATCTTCCTTTCCTTCTCTCTCATACCTCAGCACTTTTAGCCCTTGCTGAGCTGCTCTCTTCCTCTTGTGTCTTCTTCCTCTTGTACACACTCATCTTTCTCTCAATCAGATGTTATCCTACCTCTGGACTATAGTCCTTTTGTGGTTGTTTGTTTCTGTTTGTCAGCCTACAGGCTTATCTCTACATGGCCATGGTCTATTTGCCATTTGCTGCCCTGCCCCTGTTTCCACATGACACACTTCCAGCCACTACTCTACTACATGGTCTGTGTGCACTATCTGTCTACATATATACTTGCCACTCTGTACTTGTTAATTCAGCACTTAGATGTTCTCCTCTCTCCACTTGCATGTGACTCTGAGCACCAGTTTACTGGTTGTTCTAACTCTCTCCTCATTCACCTTTGCTCTCTTCTTGCTTGCCCTTGCAGTGACAAGCCCCAATTTCTGTCAACTGCTAAGAGCAGCCTATTGGATGGTCTTAGGGAAGGTTTGCAATAACTATACCCCTGGTAACAAGATAGTTGTTATGCACCTGATATGCATAGTAAACATTCCTGATGACAATGAAGAGCAGGATCAACAAGATAGTGATGAGGATGATACTGCTGATGACTAAATGAGGATCCAGGGTAACAGGTTTGGATATCTTAGTGATGCTTAAGGTGACTTAGAGATCTTAGACTTAGTTCTTAGAGTGTTTGAAGTGAAGTGAAGCTGAGCAAGATCAAGTGCAGTATAGGAGAATCCCTAGATTGCAAAGTTGACAAGACTGGGGTTTAAGACCACAAGTCTTTCAACTACTTATACAAAACTGGAGTTCTGAAGATAGTACAAGTAGTTAAGGTTCACTGATCAATGATGATTGCACAGCAATCAATGAGATCATGTGACTGAGTCATGTCCATAGTAAGCTAGTGTAAAGTAGCCACAAGTGCAAAATGAACAAGAGATAAACAAAGACAAATAAGGACAAGATGGGATGAGTCCTTGCTAATTGTATAGTGATAGTCCTTAGCAAGTAAATGTAAATAAATAAATAAAGATAAAAAGGAAAAGATAAGTCTTTATAGTACTTGGAGTAAAACTCACAACTTAGTATGTAAATACTATAGTACTATAAAGAAAAGGATAGAGTCCTTACTATAAGTATGAGCTAAGCTCAAGCTGTAGTTAATACTACACTTATAGTAAGTAAGATATAAGATAAAGAAAAAAGAAAAAGAAAACATGTTATAAGGTGCCAAAGCAAGTGCCTTGTGACATCAACAGGCATGCCCAATAGGCATGCAGTGGCTAGGCAATAGTGCCAGGTTGTGTAGCATGCCAAACATGAAGACAAAGATGAGGAGTAGTTGGAGGTAGAGGAGGACAATGACAATGTCCATCCTGAAGAAGATAAGATAAAAGAGGAGCCACTGGCTCAGATACAATTGGGTAAGGAGAGTAGAGAAAGGACTAGATGTCCACCTAAGTCACTATACATTGCTTGTGTGCTACTATATATATGTGAGCCACTTGCACACAGACCATGGTGACTAAGTAAGTATGGGAGGTGGGTGATGGACATGAAGAACAGTATGTAATATTCCACCAACTTCATGGGAGCTCATCACTGTGCACTCTCACTATCAGCTCCCTTGAATCATGGATGCTCTCTGCTGAGGCTCCATTATCTGCACTCTATCTATAACCTCACCAGATACTCTTCACTCTCAGGTGTCACCTATGCAGGTTGCAGACTTAGTGCACCACCCTACCCATTCTCTGTTAACATTTCATACTTATTCATGTTCAATTTCCTTTCTTGGTTGTGTACTACTGTGTACATGCACACTCCTAGCCACACTAGTCCAATGGCCCATGCACTATATTATCTTAGATATAAACAGTAGTTAGATGTCTCTTATATAATAAGAACTCTTCTGTTCCCTTCTAGCACATGGCCTGTGTTTCACATTCTCCTCCCCATCCTCACTGTCTGGGGTATATTAAGTATCTCCTATATGTTGATTTCTGTGTTTCTCTATTCACTGCTCATACTAATATGTATTATCTGCTCACTCTATTTACATGTCTCCTTTTATCTTTTATGTGTCTCTATCTCTTGCTCAGGCATCTCACATGGATTTATTTACTTCACCCATATTGTTCCACTTACATCCACATCATCCTCCATTGGGAGCATTCTTTGTTCTGATAGTTGTAGCTCCTCTACAACCTTATCATTGTCTTACTATATCTATCTTCTCCTCTTGCCCACATACTTCAGCACTTCTGCTAGTTGCTGAGGTAGGGTCTTCATTGCCTCTACCCTCTTTTCTTCTTTGACAAGTACCTCTGTTTCAGTCACTCCTTTGTCATGCTATTGTGGCACACTCATCATGTACCTCTTTCTCTTCATATGCTCCCCTATCTCAGGTATGGTCTCTCTTTGCTCTTAGCATTTCTGCTAGTCACTGAGTCTCTCCTTTGTCACACTATTGTTGCACACTCATTGTATACCTCTTTCTCTTCATACACTCCTCTATCTCAGCATGTTAAGGCACCTCTTCTTCTTGATCTATATGGTGTCTCTCATTGAGGTGATTATCTGTTTTTTGATCCTGATGAACTATGGTGTTCATGACTATACCCTAGGCTTCACACTTCAACACACTCAAGGGTCCTTTCCACTCCATAAATTCTGGAAGCATTCCCATACATACTATACCATTGGAAAATATTTTAGTTCACAATTTCTTGTATACAAAGGAGGCAAGTTTGGGGTTTTATCCTTAAGCTTGTCCACTTCTGCAATACAGTTATTGTCAAGTGCACCAGCAAGGGAGAAAATCCCTTTAAGTTCTCAAGTGTTCCATATCATCCGAGGTTGCACTACCTCTTTACCATTAGGGTCTAGATTGTAGTAGCTACTACTGCACACCACTATCTACACTATCTCTTAGTGGCCTGAGGTAATAGTCCACCACAAGGACTGACAAGTTGTCAGGACATACTTATTTTTCCTTTCATTTTACAATTTATTCCAATCTTATTGCTCAAGATCTAGAAGACATATCTTATCTCATCTTATCTAGATCTTATCGCGATTATCCATCATTCATATTCAATTCATCATCAGACATATTACTATACAGATATGACTCATGTTCTCACAGTCACTTATTGATGCTGTGCAATGCTGCACATTGCTTACTGATAGTTCTCACAAATGCTGTGTATCTTACTTACATATGCCTGCCCTATAGTGACAGCACATGGTCTGTGCACTGATTTCTTTAGTATATATAGGACACTTCTATAGCATGTATTCCTTGGCTTTATACATCTGGGATATCCACCTTTCAGCATGACTTCATCCTAAAGTGTATTGCCTCATCCCTTCATCAATCCCCTTCTCTTACTTTTGTGACCTTGCTGTCAAGCATGAGCCTCACAGGGATGAACCCAGTCCTTAGCAGTGAGATATGTAAAAACAGGTGCAGGACTGCCAACAACAAAAGACTTTCAAGTAGATAAGTATGAGCCTCCATGGCTAAACATGCAAGAAAGGGATATGATCCCAGACCAAAAGGCATCTGATAAGACAACAATGAGACAGACAGATGGGGAGTAGGGGAGAGTAAGACAGAGAGTGCTACAGAATGCAGGTATGTCAGAAGAGTAGAAGAGGGGTGCACTACCAGAAACCTACCTCAGCAGATGCTATGAGTGCTGAGGTGGTTAGACAACAGAGAGAAGAGGATATAGTGTAATAAAACAAGGTTAGAGGGGAGCTACAACTATAAGAACAAAGAGATGTCACAAAGGAGACAAGCATGAGGTGAAAGACATGTGATAAACAACTGGTACAATAAGTGAGTCACATTTATTGGCATGGTCAGTACCATGCAGTGGATTGAGATTCCAACAAGATAGTGTTGTCTCAGCTCAAGCTGATGGTTTTCAGAAAATGGGCATATCATGCTCAACAAAATAGCTAGAAATACCAAAATATTTGACCAGACAGAATGGACCAAAGGCCAGGGGGTCATCAGCCAATTCTAGGCAATCAGATCAGCTATGAAATCAGCTTAAAGTTGGTCAGTTTTGTAACTGATAGATTATTTCAGCTATAGCTGGTCCAATCACTTAGAATTGGCTGATGACCCCTGAGCTTTTGGTCCATTCTACCATGATTGATACTTCGGAATTTCTAGCTATTTTGTTGAGCATGTTATGTCCATTTTCTGAAAACCATCAGTGTGAGTTGAGACAACACTACAGTGAAATGAACAGGGGTTTTGCAAGGATAATGTCACCACATCCAATAGGGACCACAATTACATGGTGTTGAATCATTGACTGACTGACTTTCCTAAATGATGCTCAGTGGCAAGTACTGTAATATATAGGACATAAGAAGTAACAAGCTTCAAATGAACCAGACTGTATGATATGGCAATTGTCTTTGGATTGAAATTCAGGATCATGCAGCCATCCAGAATGCAAACCTGTGGGGGCAAAAAAGGCTTTCAAACAAGGGGGAAGTTACATCTAGACTAAGTACCTTGGTTTTATGCTTCCCTTGTGAGATTGCCACATGGTTACCACTTTCAGGAGAAGCACACTCCACATGTTGCCATTGTAATATTGGCCTCATATTTGTCCATTTTTGATTAAACACAAACATATATTCATTCAAAATTGGGACCTCAACAATATCTTTGGTCCATACACACAACCCATTTACTCTGACAGAAAAAAAGGGCATCCCACCTTACTTGGAATGGCATCATGACACACTGCCTACAGAACATATGAACTGACTCCCATGTCACATCTGCTTAGGGTGTATATCCCAACTCCAACATCTGGCCTCGACAGTCATCTAAGAATTGATGGAAATTTGAATTTAAGCACCAATGAGTGTCTTGGAGAAGCGCACCATACTGCGCCAGCTTCGATGCTGCATCGATGCATGACCTGCGTACACCAGCTGATACATCTCTCAACAAACATTGAAGAGAGTTAATGACTGGAAACTCCAATATACGCCTTCGACATTCATCTACCCAGCGATGAGACTCGCTTGTATCGGACAAAGACAAAAGACGACACACCATGTTGCACCAAGGTTCTGAACAAATCCACGGATGATTGCCGTACATCGGAATCTATATCAAAAAGCAATAGTTGGAAATCGGCAATAAGACCAGATTCTATCATCTGGCTACAAAATTCTGCTGTTGAGTGGTCAGGGCTTCAGATAATTGGCATCTGTCAAAATTGTCTTACCATCCTGCGCCAATGTTGCGAACACTCTCAACGATGATTGCCGAACACCCGATTGGATATGACTAAGCAACTTCAGGAGATCTGCGACAACCCCAGATTCGACGATCTTGCTTGCACACTCCGCTGTCGAATGATCAGGCCTTGAACAACTAGCATCTGTCAGAATCCTCTTACCATACTGCGCCAATGCTGCAAATGCATCCAAAGATGATTGCCGAACACACCAATCTGAGTCACTGAGCGACTGCTGAAGATCTGCGATAACCCCAGATTCGACGATCTTGCTCCGACACTCCGCTGTCGAATGGTCAGGCTTTGCACAACTAGCATTTGTAGAAATCCTCTTACCATGCTGTGCCAATGTTGCAAATGCATCCAAAGATGATTGTCGAACACCCCAATTTGAGTCAATGAGGTACTTCTGAAGATCTGCGACAACCCCAGATTCGACGATCTTGCTCCGACACTCCGCTGTCGAATGGTCATGCTTTGCACAACTAGCATCTGTCAGAATTCTCTTACCATGCTGTGCCAATGCTGCAAATGCATCCAAAAATGATTGCCGAACATGCCGATTTTCGTCAATGAGCAACTTCCGAAGATCTGCGACAACCCCAGATTCGACGATCTTGCTTGCACACTCAACTGTCGAATGGTCATGCTTTGCACAACTAGCATTTGTAGAAATCCTCTTACCATGCTGTGCCAATGCTGCAAATGCATCCAAAGATGATTGCCGAACACCCCAATTTGAGTCAATGAGCAACTTCTGAAGATCTGCGACAACCCCAGATTCGACGATCTTGCTTGCACACTCCGCTGTCGAATGATCAGGCTTTGCACAACTAGCATTTGTAGAAATCCTCTTACCATGCTGCGCCAATGCTGCAAATGCATCCAAAGATAATTCCCGAACACACCAATTTGAGTCACTGAGCAACTTCCGAAGATCTGCGACAACCCCAGATTCGACGATCATGCTTGCACACTCCACTGTCGAATGGTCATGCTTTGCACAACTAGCATTTGTAGAAATCCTCTTACCATGCTGTGCCAATGCTGCAAATGCATCCAAAGATGATTGCCGAACACACCAATCCGAGTCATTGAGGTACTTCTGAAGATCTGCGACAACCCCAGATTCGACGATCTTGCTTGCACACTCCACTGTCGAATGGTCAGGCTTTGAACAACTAGTATCTCAAAGAATCCTCTTACCATGCTGCGCCAATGATGTAAATACACTCCACGACGATCGCCGAACATGCCAATCTGAGTCACTGAGCAACTTCTGAAGACCTGCGACAACCCCAGATTCGACGATCTTGCTCCGACACTCCGCTGTCGAATGGTCAGGCTTTGAACAACTAGCATCTGTAAGGATCCTCTTACCATGCTGCGCCAATGCTGCAAATGCTTTAAACGATGATTGCTGAACATCAGAATCCGAGTCACTGAGCAACTTCTGAAGATCTGCGACAACCCCAAATTCGACGATCTTGCTTGCACACTCCGCTGTCGAATGATCAGGCCTTGAACAACTAGCATCTGTCAGAATCCTCTTACCATGCTGCGCCAATGCTGCAAATGCTTTCAACGATGATTGCCGAACATCACGATCCGAGTCACTGAGCAACTTCAGAAGATCTGCGACAACCCCAGATTCGACGATCTTGCTTGCACACTCCACTGTCGAATGGTCATGCTTTGCACAACTAGCATTTGTAGAAATCCTCTTACCATGCTGTGCCAATGCTGCAAATGCATCCAAAGATGATTGCCGAACACACCAATCTGAGTCACTGAGCGACTGCTGAAGATCTGCGACAATCCCAGATTCGACGATCTTGCTCCGACACTCCGCTGTCGAATGGTCATGCTTTGCACAGCTAGCATCTGTCAGAATCCTCTTACCATGCTGCACCAATGCTGCAAATGCTTTAAACGATGATTGCTGAACATCAGAATCCGAGTCACTGAGGTACTTCTGAAGATCTGCGACAACCCCAGATTCGACGATCATGCTTGCACACTCCGCTGTCGAATGGTCAGGCTTTGCACAACTAGCATCTGTAAAAATCCTGTTACCATGCTGTGCCAATGTTGCAAATGCATCCAAAGATGATTGTCGAACACCCCAATTTGAGTCAATGAGGTACTTCTGAAGATCTGCGACAACCCCAGATTTGACGATCTTGCTCCGACACTCCGCTGTCAAATGGTCAGGCTTTGAACAACTAGCATCTGGAAGAATTCTCTAACCATGCTGTGCCAATGCTGCAAATGCATCCAAAGATGATTGCTGAACACACCAATCTGAGTCACTGAGCGACTGCTGAAGATCTGCGACAACCCCAGATTCGACGATCTTGCTTGCACACTCAACTGTCGAATGGTCATGCTTTGCACAGCTAGCATCTAGAAGAATCCTCTTACCATGCTGTGCCAATGTTGCGAACGCTTTCAACGATGATCGCCGAACATGCCAATCTGAGTCACTGAGCAACTTCAGAAGGTCTGCGATAACCCTAGATTCGACGATCTTGTCTGCGAACTCCGCTGCCGAATGGTCAGGCTGTGCACAACTAGCATCTGTAAGGATCATCTTACCATGCTGCGCCAATGCTGCAAATGCTTTAAACGATGATTGCCGAATATCAAAATCCGAGTCACTGAACAACTTCAGAAGATCTGCGACAACCCCAGATTCGACGGTCTTGCTTGCACACTCCGCTGTCGAATGATCAGGCTTTGAACAACTAGCATCTGTCAGAATCCTCTTACCATGTTGCGCCAATGCTGTAAATGCACTCCACGACGATCGCCGAACATGCCAATCTGAGTCACTGAGCAACTTCAGAAGGTCTGCGATGACTCCAGACTCTACGATCTTGCTTGCACACTCCACTGTCGAATGGTCATGCTTTGCACAGCTAGCATCTAGAAGAATCCTCTTACCATGCTGTGCCAATGTTGCGAACGCTTTTAACGATGATCGCCGAACATGCCAATCTGAGTCACTGAGCAACTTCAGAAGGTCTGCGATAACCCTAGATTCGACGATCTTGCTCCGACACTCCGCTGTCGAATGGTCAGGCTGTGCACAATTAGCATCTAGAAGAATCATCTTACCATGCTGCGCCAATGCTGTAAATGCACTCCACGATGATCGCCGAACATACCGATCTCTGTCACTGAGCAACTTCGGAAGATCTGTGATAACTCCAGACTCCACGATCTTGCTTGCACACTCCACTGTCGAATGGTCAGGCTTTGCACAGCTAGCATCTGTAAGGATCCTCTTACCATGCTGTGTCAATGTTGCAAACGCTTTCAACGATGATTGCCGAGCATCAGAATCTGT
>QLPN01000144.1:0-21417 GCA_003314395.1 Albatrellus ellisii
AGACAAGAGAATATAAGTGTCTGAGACACTGCGCGGAGCTACGGGACTCATCCCGACGCCGTTCGAACTAAAACGTAAGGCCACGAAAGTCTGAGCAACCCACCAATGGTGGCGAGCATCGCAAGGCAAGACGTATCCTGCATGGTGTCATTTACTTTAACTCTGAGCAAGTTGCGGTCCGGGGTAATGAGCGTCAGCGAGAACATCTGGGGCAAATGTTATTTTCACTCGATCAAACCCACGCGGCCGTGGATGATTTAAGAGTCGGAGTTGAGGAACAGAATAGGGAAGGGTTGGCCGGGCAGTGAGTTAGGTCAGCAACGGAAACTTGATGATATTCTCTAGTTTAACGCGATACAAGCGAGTTACTATATATAGTATGTGACCCGAACAGCAACTCGCACGTTTGACTGCATTGAATTGTCTTAGGACGCGGCGCACCTGCTATAACATTGTCTCTCAGGCTCTAGATCTTTTTTCCTTTGTCCTCATCCCCACTTGCTTGCCTTGCTACATTGCAGGTCGCAAGCACTGGTAGCGGTCATGTAAGTCTTAACTTTTCGTCTCTTACATCAGACTCCCCAAACTTGCTGCGACTCTCATTTTTTCCTCTGACGGCCGCCTTGTCTCTTGCTGCAATGTTCCGTCACGCCCCAACGTGTTCCCTATATCTGCGTCTTTTGTAGCCTATTCATGTCATATTAAACGCGTTAACGTCCCTTCTGTTCAGCTTTCTCCCTTCAACCAGACTCGATACGCACGCATGGACTATTTCCTCAATGTTCACCGCCTGCCATCCTCCCTCGTCCCATTTGTCTCCCTTTCATACCCTGTGACGCGCCCCGAACACACCGACTGCTTCCATGACGCCACGTACTACGAATACGGCTACCTCGATGCCTGCGTCATCGTCACTCTGATCGCCCTCATGGCCATACTTCGCGACGTCACACGCATCTTTGTGTTGGAGCCGTTTGCTCGTTGGAAGCTCACCCGTGACTGGCACCGCCGCCAGACACGCAAGAGACTCGCGAATGCGAACGGCAGCACGGCAATCGGAAATGGGAACGGCCATGCACATGAAGAGCCTGTGCCAGGCAAGCTGCGGCTGCCTCCAGATTCCTTCGAGGCACGTCGCATCGAACGTAGCGTCGTTCGTTTCGCGGAGCAGGGCTGGCAAACCGCGTACTATGTTACGCAGTGGTCTTTGGGCATGGTGCGTCAGACACGTCAGACCTCTCACCGCGATGCAAACTCACCTTGCGTTCATGCAGTATGTCTACCGCAATCTCTTATCCAATCCGTGGATCGGATACCCGCACATTTACATCCCAGGACCCGTCAAGTTCTACTATCTCATGCAACTGGCTTTCTATGTCCACGCCGTGCTCGTGCTCAACGCAGAGGCGCGCCGCAAGGACCACTGGCAGATGATGGCTCACCATGTCATTACCATCGTCCTTGTCGTCCTCAGCTATACGTACAACTTTACCCGCGTTGGATGCCATGTCATGTTCATCATGGATTGGTGTGACATAGTCTTGCCCGTACGTACCTCATAATTCGTCTTTCACTGTTCCCATGGACCTGCGCTACAACATACGTGCAGCTTGTCAAGATGCTGCGATACCTTGAATATCAGGCCGCCTGCGACGTGACCTTCGTCGTGTTCATGATCTCGTGGGTTGTCACGCGTCACTACCTCTTCGGAGGCGTCATTATATCCGTCATCCTCGACGCTCCGCGCCACGTGCCCTTTGCCTGGATCCCTGAGCGCGGCCATTATCTTACACGGGAGAACTGGATCGCCTTCGTTGCGATGCTGTTCGCCCTAGAGGTTTGTGGATCCGCGTCCTTCCGCTTTATCTTTCCGACATGCTGAAAACTCGCTTGCCGCAGATCCTACAGTGCATATGGTCATATTACATCGGCCGCATAGCGGTGCGTGTTGTCACAGGCCAAGGTGCGGATGACTCCCGAAGCGACGATGAGGAGTGAGTGCCTCCCTTCTCCTTGTTTTCAATACCGTGATGTCTTTGTCAGTGACGCCAAGGAAAAGAAAACCCACTAAGGGAGGTCGTCGCCAGGGCTGCCGGTCACGCACTGCAGAGAGAAGACGCGTTACCCTTCACGTCCCTGTGCTGCTCTTGTATAGCCACCTTACTCACCTGCTTGCTACGTTCAACCAGCCTAACGACCTAACGCTGATTGAATATATCTGGTTATGAAAGTCTACGAGGTGTATACTGCACCAGTATTTGATGTTATTTTTGCTTTTGCTCGAGGTTTTTTGGGAGCTAATGGCGTGATATAGCGAGTGCGATCATGTACGTTGCCCTCTTTGAGACCATAACTATGGCATACATACCTGCTTGCTTTCACCCCTCCGAGCCGATGTCCTGTTCGGGTGCACAATCACGGAGTTATTTGACACTGTCAAGGAACGTCCCGGATGTCAAACACGGACGCAGGGTGTATGGCTGTGGTCGGCTTACTGGAGACATCCGGCTCGTCCCGGACGTAG
Source organism: Albatrellus ellisii (assembly GCA_003314395.1). NCBI lineage: Eukaryota > Fungi > Basidiomycota > Agaricomycetes > Russulales > Albatrellaceae > Albatrellus > Albatrellus ellisii. The sequence goes on from QLPN01000144.1 coordinate 2,525, forward strand.
TACAGGCTCCTGAGGCAGGGTAACAACCCTCGCGCCTCAGGATCCGTCATTTACTCGGACAGCGAGGGCTAGTTGTCTTCCCAACTCTATCCTGCAGGTGACCAGAGCGTCGCGCTCCGGGTTTTCTTCGTGTTGCTCAGGCTGCCCCCACGGTTGTTGCAGGAGCGCTCGTGTGAATTGAGCTTGAAGGACTGGCAGCGCTTGGAAGGCATAGCATGCGTGCAGTCATGCGGTGAGTCGTCCTGGACGTACAACGGCTTATTCGGAGGTGGGAAAAGTTCAAGGCGTCATCGGAAAGAGCCCGGGGACGACCCGGGTGGTGGGATGGAGAGTCTGAGAGTATCTCAGTCTTACGGTGCACGTTAGTGTATAAGTATATCCTTCCATCAGCGTCTATTTTCAACTCCCTCAAGGCGCTCCGGCCAAACTACGACTAGTATGGGAAGCCATCTCGGGGCTCGGGCTGTACATCCTTTTGTTCTTCGCCAAGATTTGTCCGTGAAAGAATCAATTGCGAATTGTGATATCTGGCGCTGGTCAATAAGCTCGACTCGATGAATGATGCTGTTGAGCTTTACAGCCTGAGCGTGCCCCAGAACCTTGCATATGGATGTATCAGTGTCCAGCCTCCGTGCAGGAGCGCTAGTGGTCACCTAGTTGTGGCCTGACCTGATCGCAAGCCCCACCGTTTTGCGCCGATACTCGTTCTGGCTAGCTCACATTCTCGCGCGCAGCAAGCGCGATGGGGGAGCACCCCATCGGCTACATGACCAGGCGGGCGGCGAGGATGTCACGTTTTGTACCATTATGACTCCTCCGCCAAACTGTACCTGAATCCCTATGCCTTTGTTCAATTCCGACGCCTACCTGTAATTCTTGCCAAACTGGATGGCATGGCTCACGCCACGTTTTCCGGATCTTCCTTTGACGCCTGTCAGAAGACCTCACAGGATAGAGCTTGGGTACTCATATCTTTGTGGAGCCATGTTGCTAATAAACTTGACCCAGACGGCAGCGTTGTTGCGGGACATCGTCGACGGAAGCATTGAGGACCTGAATAACGAATTGAAAAGCATCTAGAACGTGTGCTCTCATATCCCGATCTTGGGCCCTCACTGCAATGCCCAGCCATTTACGCACCTCGTGGTCGATGACCCGCAGATCCCACCTTAAGTGCAGAAAGCTTAGGTCACCAATCACCAATGCCAGTAACGATGCTCAAGATGTCTGGTAGGCTCAGCGACTTGCACATCTCGATCAGCAGAGACCTTCCTTGTCTGTTCAGCCTCAATACCCCATACTCAGTTTCCCCGACGTACCCGTGCCTCAAAAACCTTGCTACGTGTTTGGTTCAGTTACGGGGAGGCTCTGTGGAAACACGGGAGCCGCGCAAATGCTTTATTGTAAGCTGATCATTCAGCTACTGGTAATCAATCACTAGCGGAAAATGAGTCGAGTCAGGAACTTCGCTCAATGCTATGGTTACAGTGGATATCCTGGTCCATATCGCCAGGGTAGGGCACGTCGCTGGTAGTGGTCTGGCACCGAAGAGAATGAAAACGGGAGTTTGTTGTCCTCGTACCCCACGGTCATACACGCGGCTCAGTGGTCTGGTGAAGCACTTGCCACTGCAAGTTGCCGCCTTCGCTCGGGAACCCGCCCCCGTGTGGTTCACGTGTGCTCTTCTCAATCTCGTCGAGCATCCCGCTGGCGCTCTCCTCGGGAGAAATAAGTGGGAAGCTGGGTATGGCCATGGTGCAAGTTTTGCTGGGGATCGTCCGATGCGTCGGTCAGCATTATCCCATGGATAATTCAGCTTGGGGGATTCCGATGCTCACCTATAGGGAAGCAGGCCTTGAGGAACATTCAACATTCAACCAGACAAAATGGCTCGGCTTCTGCTAGCGATTGCAGTTTACGAGACTCTCACATCCAAAAGTACAATTCACAGGAAGGATAGTTGACAGCTGCTTTGTATGAGCCATAGGCGAGTGGGCAAAGAGGAAAAGCGGCTCTGACTCCGATGCTCCCACCGATAGATCCGACGGGGGTGAGTTTGGGCGGCACTGTGGTGTCTTTGGGCGGTGTGCACGTTGCCCAGGAGGGGGCATGTATCACGACAGGTATTAACCTTGACAAACGGACATTTTCAATTGTCGCACGGTGCCTATAGAAGTAACCATGAGGCCCCGCTTACGGCATATCTGATGTAAATGATATGCAAACGGACGTACCAGCGTTAGCGATGACGGGCGTCAAATCCGCCGGCGACTTGTTTGATCCTCATGGTCCGCCTTGTCGCATGACGCCGATTTTACTCCATGGACCTTGCCTGGATGGCTCTCGACAAGTGCGTGGTCCGAAGTCTGCTGCAGCAGCAAAATTGTGGGCACATTGCAAACCACACTGCGTGTTCTCTGCGTGCCGATTCAGTGACCAATGCGAGTCCTGGGCGCGCACCGTTAGAATGGTACATCAAATAGAGTAATTGCACAGCTGGAAGCACTGCAGGACTATGCTTACCAAGCCACAGATTACGCTGGAGACAAGATAGCTTACACGGTTGAAGGCGTTGAGCTGGGATAACAAGTAGTGGGGGTGTCGAGTGAAGGCCACAGAAGACCTATAGCTGCTTAAATGCACGAGTTTTAAATATGACCTGGCACCTTGAGACGTAGAAGAAATACTTGTTGACTCAGAAGTGCCAAAGTGATGACCCTGATATACATCTCGGACCTCGAGGAGCCGACCTTTTGCCCACCACACCAGAGGTTACTACCAGGGTTCTGCCTGACGAATACATCCGCTGTGGGAACGGAAGGTATCTAGTGAGCCCTACAATATCAGTCAGTCACTTGTCCAACAATACCTCGGACGGGCTGCTGCAATACATCGCAGTTACTGAAGTTTCCGACACGAAGCAATCAAGAACACTTACAGTGATAATTATCATGAGTGAAATGCCGGAGGTTGCGGAAAATAACTTGACAGCAACAAGAGTTCACGATCATAGAGACTCATCCGTCAGCAGGAGGGCAAAATTAATGGCACACCGTCAAAGCAGACATGATATTACAGGTAGGCTCACCGACATAACACATACTTCGGAGGACTATCGACGTAGGAAAAATTTAAGCCTACCAATATTACTCTTTCGCATACATAAGGCACCAACTCATCTCATGGTCAACGACGTACTCAAATTGCACACACGCATGAAACATATTTCGAGTTTATGGCGGTGTCTACCTTCCGTTTAACAAGCGCATCCTGTCGGGATGCATCCCGCTCGGACCAGGAGGTGCAATCTGGCCACTGCTGGAAGGACCATTGCCCGATGGCAGAGAAGGCCCTGGGGTAACCTGTTGTGATGGTGGCTGGCCAGGCAGGAAACTAGGTGGGAACGCTAGCCCTGGAGGCGCGCTAGCACTGACAGAAGGGGGGAAGGGGGGACTGCTCTGCGGGAAAGGAGGAGCTAGAAACAGTATGTATGAATGCCTCATTCATATTTCTTATAGAGCGGCTAAAGATCTCACGCACCGGGGAAACTGGGAGGTCCCATGCCTGGCATACCTAGGAATGATGATCCCATGATCCCAGGTAAGGGATATCCACCGGGGCCAGGCGGACGCGCTGCTGCACACGGAGAATGGATGATGAGTTGTAGTTGAGGTCGTAACATCGGAATGTCACATACAGAACCCGGGGGGCCCTCCAAAGCCGGGACCTCCAGGACCTCCGAAGTTAGTTGACAGAATACTAGGCGCAGAATGTTGAGGTCCAAGACTGAAATTGTATCCAGAAGCAAGAATAGGTCCTCCGCCTGATTCGTATGCCGAGGTGATCTGGTCGATGATGCTCTGTGCCTTGTCGTGGCCGAGGGCTATAGTCAACACGAATTAGCTGAGGCCAAATGAAACGCCAAGGCCAATACTTACATGCGTAATAGTCTCTCACATTGGCAAGGTGGTTCCGTCCACTATTGTGCGCCTTTCGGACTAAGCAAGACCGTCAGTATGCAATTCAGAAACGATGGTGGACAAGCATTTACCAGAAGCTGAATCGTGGGTCAGATACACATCACAATAGTCACAGTAGTGTTTCTAAATGGTAGACCTATCAGTCACGGACCGATAGTTCAGGAAGGGCGGTCGTACACACCGGCATAGTAGAAGCAGGGAATTGAAGGTTGGCGTTGGTGGCAAGCAAACGTGTTCTGACTCAAGACTTTCCCGCGCGTGGAAACCACGTGGTGCATTATTGTGGCGTCAACGCCACACGTCTAGTCACAGTCAATTCTCATCGTCATTTCGATTATTTTGTTCATTTACCATGGATACCTCGTCCTCAGGCATCCAAGAGCCCTTCGACCTGATTCGCCTTTCTCTTAGTGAACGCGTTTTCGTGAAACTCCGCGGAGATCGTGAGATTACAGGCGTTCTCCATGTGTGTCTTCTCGTCTCATTACATCGCTTTCTTGCAGGTTGTCTGCGTGCTGGTGGAGCACTGATAATACCTTCGTAATTATACAGGCGTATGACGGACACATGAATCTCATCCTCAGTGATGTAGAAGAAACGATCATGATTGTCGATGCGCCAGAAGGCGCACCTCCGGGGCAAGGAATGGTGAATGTGAGTGATAATATGATTATGAAGTGGACGCGCAGAGCGCGTCTGATGAATTAAAATGGGATTAGATGGCCAAGCGAAAGATGGAAATGCTTTTTGTGCGCGGGGACGGTGTAATTTTGGTGCGTTTTCGCGGTACATGATTGTGTCGAGCTGTGTCGAGCTCGTGCTACAGGTCTCGCCGCCATCACGGACATAAGTAGAAAAATGGCAGGATGAATGAGACTTGAGCAGGATCGTGTACGCTATGTAGTCTCCAACAATAAAGTCTAGTTCCCACGGGTGGTTGTTACGCGCGCGCTGAGTCAGGAATCGCTTCCGCCACCTCTCTCCTCGTCTTCGCCACATCTTCTTTCTCTCCATCATGTTGTACATCGGCCAGTCTCCAGCACAGTCTACAACCTCCCTCTCAGATGTCGACGACGACGATCTCAACAGGTCCACCTTCTTCGCACTAACAACCGTGTCTTCCCCTGCACAATGGTCCTCCCGCTCCCATGTCTTCAATGCCGATCCCTCCACTGCCATGCACCCGCCAACCGCACATCTTCCTCCAGAGATCCTTATCAACATTCTCAAACACTTGACCAGTCCCCGCGATATCCACAGCACGCTACTCGTGTCAAAGGCATGGTGCGAGTGCTCTGTGGAGTTGCTCTGGCACAAGCCCACAATTCCCGATTTCAACACTCTCATCAAGATCATGTGCATCCTCTCACGAGAGGACCAGTCCTTCACATACGGCCAATTCATTCGCCGACTCAACTTCCTGTCTGTCGGTTCAGACATGTCCGATGGCGTCTTTGCGCGTCTTGTGCAGTGTACTCGCCTAGAACGCATCACCCTTGTGAACTGTACGGCCCTCTCCGACGATGTCGTCGCACGTACAGTCGCCTGTTTCAGAAGTCTGGTCGCCATCGACCTTTCTGGCGTGTCAGAGGTTTCTGACCTCACCGTGCTCTCGCTGGCGAAATCCTGTCGAAAGCTGCAGGGCATTAACCTTCTTGGATGCAAGAAGGTCACGTCGGTCGGCGTGAAAGCGCTTGCAGACAGCTGTCCGCACTTGCGGCGCGTCAAGCTGAGCGGAATTGAGGAGCTGACAGATGTACCTGTGTCCTCTTTGGCAAAGAGGAGCACGCTACTACTCGAAATCGATGTCAACGGATGCAAGCGTATATCGGATACCTCAGTGCGCAATCTCTGGTTATACTCGGCTTATATGCGGGAAATGAAGCTCTCGCATTGCACCGAACTCACTGACTCTGCGTTCCCCGCCCCTCCACGTGCGCTAGCTGCAGCTGCCACTGCCGCCGCCACGTCCAATGCTTTCCCCAATGGCGCATCCTCTATACTGGACCAGGAAATACTACCACCCCTTCGACTTACTCGTCCCTTTGAGCATTTACGGATGTTGGATCTGACAAGTTGTGCTAAGATCACGGACGATGCGGTTGAGGGCATTGTGTGCGCCGCTCCGAAGATCCGCAATCTTGTCTTATCCAAGTGTTCTCAACTTACAGATCGAGCAGTTGAAAGTATATGCAGGCTCGGGAAGCATCTACACTACTTGCATCTCGGACACACGACGGAGATCACAGATCGGTCAGTCAGGACTTTGGCGCGGTCATGTCATAGGTTACGCTACATTGATCTCGCAAGTATGTGACTGGAGCAGTCTCTGTCTACATCATACTAACAGGTCTTACAGATTGCTTTCAGCTGACCGATATGTCAGTCTTTGAGCTTGCAAGCCTACAAAAGTTGCGACGCATAGGTCTCGTCCGAGTCAGCCATCTGACGGATGAGGCAATATTTGCCCTTGGCGATCGACATTCGACACTGGAGCGCGTGCATCTATCATACTGCGACCAAATTACCGTGATGGCCGTTCATCACTTGTTACAAAAGCTGCCGAAGCTAAATCACCTGAGCTTGACGGGTATACCAGCATTCCGCAGATCCGAGCTACAGCAATTCTGTAGATCGCCACCACCAGTGAGTCCATTTATCAGGTTTTTCGTAACGAGGAGTTACAACCGCCTCGCGTCATCTATAGGAGTTCAACTCTAGTCAACGTCAGGCGTTCTGCGTTTATTCTGGCGAGGGCGTACATCGATTACGCCGCTATCTCGTAGATCTTTACAACAGCATCACGGTTGAGTTGAACGGACAGCCGGCTTACGAGGATGACGGCGATCATGACGGTGAAGAAGGCGAGATGGAGGAGTCAGGCAGCATGGATGAAGAAACGGATGAACTCGACGAGGGTGGAGGGCATCAGGAGCACAGGGGAATGCAGTCGCATGCTCATCGGCAGCAATTCCTTAATCATCGACAGTATCTTACCCAACCTCGCCAAAACCTCGGCCCTACCTCACGACCTCCGCTGGGCGCACGCTCTTCATCACCGCCAGCTGTGAATGCTGTAACTGCTACTTCAAGTACATCAACCATGATAGCACCCCGTGCCGATACCAACAGCAGCTACACTAGCAACACGGTAGCTGGGCCACGTTGGGGTCCATTCTTTAGTCGTGGTCCTTTCACATCGTCAGCGTTGCCATCTACATCGGCTGCTCATCCGTCAGCCCAGCCAACGAACCCGCAACCGAACACCGTTGGTCCAGCACGCACAAATTTCTTTAATGCCTCCTCTCCCCCACGTTCATTCCCTACGCCTGTATCATCATCTCGTCAGCTGTTCCCTGGGACGGCGGCTTCCCCACCAGCGAACGAAAGCTTTTTCTCTTCGTTCAACAATAGTGCAGGCAGTACCGCGAATAACGCATACAAAGCCCAGGATGAGGGAGGAAGCGGGAGCGAGGGCGGAGGAGCCACGCGTAGCGGTACAATGACGCCTGACCTGGTATTCGCGGAGATCGGACACGGACGAGGCGTGAATGGCAACAGCAGCGGGACACGACAGACGGGGATTGCGCATCCGCTGCCAGGGCAGAGTCCAGGGTTTCAGTTCGTATACCCTGCAATGCTGACGGATGACACTCGTAACGATGGAGCCGGAGTAGGTCAAGGTCAAGCGCCCCCGGCTGGTGGGTATTCGAACAGCCAGACAGTTTCGAATGGAGGAGCGATGGGCGAGCCCAGCACAGAGTCTGCGCCGGGTGGTTGTGTGTTAGGGCATCCGCGAGCATCAACGATGTCCGGTGCGCTGTGGGCGACCCAGCCGTTGCCAACACATCATGCACCCAGCGCCTCGGGGGACGTTATGGACCCCGTTGCATCGAGCTCGAGCGGGAGTGCATATATGGGCACAGACGGGGCCGTGGATGGACGGGGCAGGAGCATGAAGCGCACATTCCGGAATACACTGAATGCAGTTGAGCAACACGCGTCATCGTTCTTCTTCGGAAGAACCGGGCTACATGAGGACGGGGTGACGGGTGCGAGCCCGGCGGGGCCTGCGGCTGGACCTGGCGCGAGAGATGATGGGATGAGGGGCCATTGAGTGGAAGGGAGGATGTGTGGAGACACTGCGCATTGTGTTTCTTGTTTGTTATTACTGCTTGCCTTCTTGGTTTGAGAGATGTTGTATCCGATGGCCATAGAGCAATTTGTATGGATCGAGATGTGTAGGTACATGGCGGTTGGACGCGAACGAGGACAGCGGGTATTTCTAGGCAATGTATTTTTCTTTGTTCTCAGTACTATGTAGATTGAGGTGGGCATGCTTGAGTGACTCTGCACATCCGAGTCGCCAGTTACGGAGCTATAGTTCATCGCTATAGAGTATACAGGCCTCGCCGCCAGTGACGTCGTGGCCACGCTCGACTGACAAAAGATGCAGTCGGGGGACGTGAAGAAGGAGGGAGACGAAAAAGGTCGCTGTGTCGAGAAACGGTGGTGACCTGGAGACTGGAGGGACTGGACAAGTTTCTGCAAAAAATGCATTTGCATGGAGCCTTTACAGATATTGCGGATGGCGTGATTGCAGCGTAACCTGCATACGATAAAAGAGGGTACGTCGACTCGGGTTTCGTCGCCCATCAATCTGACCCATCTTGCAGAAGGGCTGTATGATCCCCCCCCCCAATCTCCAATTGTTCAGGGTCCCTTGGTGGACTTGACAGGAAGAAGGATTTCCGTTCCTCTCGGTCAGCCACGCCGGTGTGGAGTCCTCAGCGGCACTGGGTCAAAGAGACTGGAAAGATGGCTTATACTTATACTACAGGCCTTAAGGGGGGGGGGCATTTCGTGCGGACGCCATCTTGGGTCGTCCGCCTCAGGCTATTTGTTAGTATTGCTATCGATGCTATCTTTCAGGTACCAATTGGCCACATGTTTTTGCCATCACTGCGCGGTTGATAGGCGCGTGCACACGCTTTGATACACACCCGCGTGAATTGCAGGATTTTTGGTACGAGCCCCTGCGCGAACATCAGATGCTGTACTCAACGCCTAGAATCTCTTCTGAATCGGACCCTGGGGACCGCTCTCACTCTCGGGGCACTCGCTCCGTGCCTGCATCACGGCTGGGACTGCTGCCTCTTCGTCCCGCCGATTTTCCTACGCCGTCATACTCTGCGTTTCCAAAAAAAAAAAAACAAAGAAAAAAGTACGTTGGGTCCTGAGCAAGGAGAGCCGGAGTCACTTTGTAGTTGAGCCCCACCAAATTCCACCCCCCGACCTGCCTTTTATTTTTTCTCTACCCCTCCCTCTCTACAGCGGTTCAAACATCTTACTGGAAGCGCGCTTGCGCGCGGAACACTCAAAGAGGAAGGCGGCGAAGATCGGACGAAGACGACTAAACTAGGACAACAGTCTGTATAGCAGCAGCAAGAGGGCAGCGAAGACATGAAGAGCGGGGGACAAGAGAAACTGGCTATCTAAGGTCATAAGGCGGGCGGCGGGACAGTAGGACAACGTGATGAGTGTTGGAAACATGTGATAGTATGATGTATGTAACCGCAGACGTCAGGTGGCTAGATGGTCTGAGGCAGCATCGACACTCCCCATCAACGACCAAGGGGGCAGCATAGCAAGGGCTGTACTCCCTTCAACCTGAACACGCTCTTCCTTTCGGACGAGGATCTCTGTCATGCGACAGGATACAGATGCATATATAGTGTACACATATGGCTAGGCCACACTGGGACTATAAACAAGGGTTACAAAACAGAAAGAACAAAAAAAGAAAAAAGATATGCGAGCACGCGAGACGGTGGTCAAAGGCACACAGAAACTACTTCTCACAAAATTACCACGACAGCTTGCTATCTCCACACCCGCCCTCACACTTACCGGCATCGCTTCCAGCAAGCCTCGGCTCTGCATTACTAGGCGCCACAATCTCGACCTTCGTAGCTGCGTTTAGCCCCAAGACCTCGGACTGTGCCTGCCTGACAAGCCACTTCTCTGTCCCAAGAATAGCGTCGATATCGTGCTCCGGAGGAAGCAAGACTTCAATATCGCCTGTGCCACCAGGATCCTCTCGAGCGTCAAACGTCAGGATCTGGTACTCGACGTCGTTGAGGCAGTTGCCCTCCACGAGAGTGAAGTTTCTCTTGTGCAGAGGGCAGGACACGTACTGCGAGGAATGGAATTCAGAGAGAAGACGAGCGGCAGTTTGAACGAGGCTATTTACAAGTTCTCCGCTTGCAGAGTCACCCACAATGCCATGATCGAGGACGAAAGCCCTGCAAAGACGTCAGTAATCGCCCCATAAATAGTGGACTCGAAAAAAAAAAAGAGGCCTCATGTTATGCTCACCTACGATGCGGGCACCTGAACGGCAGGACCAGAGTCGCAGTATTAGTCGTTCACATGCATGTTCACATACATAATCAGGGCACCCACATCTGCTGAGTAGCATAGTATCCACGTTTAGGCACATGGAAAATGGCCAGCTGAGTATCGCCATACTTCACTGCCACGCTGGTAGTTGCAGCGTCCGACGCCATCATGTCGGCCTTTATAGCCAGCTTGATCCACGCCCATTCTGCCTTCGGCGTCACAAACTGGCTTGTGGTCATTCTCAAGGCTGGGTACGTCTTGGCCCAGTCGGCAGGCCGCTCTTGTCCACGCTCCTGTATGATCTCTGTTTGCGACTGTCGATTGTCAGTGTTGATGAACTGCTTGAACTGACTACGCTTAATTGGATCTGAAATGTTGACAAGATGAGTGGGGTAGATATCACCAGAAACATTTTTGCAAACAAACCTTTGACAACCTGGGCCCACTCGTCCTCGTACGTGCTAATTAAATTATCCATCAAGGCATCGAGCTCCTTGCAGATCCCCAGTTCATCGTCCAAGATAACTCTGCGCAGTTTCTGTATCAAATGACGGCATCAACGTGTATCGCTGGCTGATATTTAAAATGAGGACTTGCCTCAATGCCGCCCTCCATGTTCTCGATCCAGCGCGCGGTGCGTTGCAGTCTGTCCGCCGTCATGATGTAATAGGCTAAGAAGCGATCGATTATGCGGATGACTTTCGCTGGCGGGACATCCTTAGCAAAGAGCTCAGCATGCCGCTACCCAGTCGACGTCAGTGCCCATCCTAACACAAGACAAACAGGTGGCTTACAGGACTGGCACCCCCGTTGCCTCCGACAAAAACTGAATAAAGACACAATCTTGGGTTAGATGGCTGCTGCGAGGGAAAGTGACTGCACGCACTGTTCCATCCTTTGTCCGTCGCGATGAGACCAAAATCTTTTCCTTGTGCTTCTGCACATTCACGGACGCAGCCAGAAACCCCACCCTTGATTTTGTGAGGACTGCGGACGCCGCGATATCGATTCTCGAGCTGCACAGCCAAGCCGACGGAGTCGCCAACACCGTAGCGGCACCCTGGAGATCGTCAATGTTCCAGCTGAGATACAACTGAGCAATCCGAAGACGTACACGTAGACCCGACGCACGACTTCACCGTTCTCAAACTCTTGCCGTAAGCATGCCCGCTTTCGAAACCGGCTCCGTTTAATTCCTCCCAGATGTCTGGCAAGTCGTCCTTTCGAGCGCCGAACATGTCAATTCTCTGGCCACCAGTAATCTGCAGCCAATACGGGGTAGAATTAGCCCAACGAGCCGGATTGAGTGTATGGCGAATGGTTACTTTGGTGTACAAACGGTACTTCTTTGCAACTCGGCCGATGGCAATGAGACCGTCGGGGGTAACCTCACCAGCAGCAATTCGAGGGACGACGCTAAAAGTTCCGTCGCGTTGTATGTTAGCCAGGAATCGATCGTTGGTATCCTGATTCTGATGATGAACGGGCGTCATGATGTGTTCGTTGTATCTTCAGCCGTATGAGCCTACGGTGAGCAACTCAAGAACTTCATAGACTCACAAACTAGACAGAATACTACCGATAGTTGGCTTGCAGATCTCACACCCTACAGAGTCTTTGCGCACGCCGCAAAGCTCCATAATGTGCGGAAAGTCCTTGAGTTTCTTTACCTTGATGATGTTGAAGAGATCTAGTCGAGACATAGCAAAATGTGGACAAAGGTTGTTATTGAGCGCATGACCAGCTTTTTTCATTTCCACATTAAAGATGCTGGTAAGCTGCAAGCCGCAAACACAAATCAATACCCTTTCCCGCGTCCATATTCGACACTGGTGCTTACCAGCGACATGCAACCGCCGCAACCTGATCCCGCCTTCGTCTTGGCTTTGAGGTCTGCGATTGAGGTGCAGGCTTCATCCTTAACACATTTGATGATTCTGCCCTTCGATATGTTCTAACGAAGGAACAGAGAAATACTGAAAACCCTCGGTACCCTTAGATCCACTGAGCCACACTTACATGACAACTGCATACTTGAGCATCATCATCAAGGTCAGCACCGTCAGCACCGTCAGCACCGTCTTTCTTCGAGCCTATTATGAATTGAGAAGGTGGGACATCAAGCGTTTTCTGATGAAGTCATTGACATGAGTACATCGACATTACCGAGACTACAACAATGCAGCAAAAGCATATATACCTTCTTTTTGACGATTGCGACCAACTTTACATAGTCGCCTACATCGCCGATCATCATGCCGCCGAGCAGGTGTTTTCCGTCAGCAGTAAAGATGTATTTCTTGTACGTGGAGCCGAACGGGTCTTTGTACACGAGACACTGGATCGGTTGATCTGTGCGTTTCCGATGTCTCGAAAGCATTTGTTCCTTGACCGGCTGTTCGGTGATGGTGACCTGGATTGCAGCCTGCCCCTGGTTTGAATCTTGGTCACGCTTCTCGGAGCCAGTAACCGCAGAAGCGCTCTTGTTGATCTGGGCAACGGTCTGTGCTTGCACACTGACAGGACGCAGATCTGCGAAGAAATCACCGAACGACGCAACATCGATACCCACGAGCCTGAAGTCAAATGTTTGTCAAGATTCTGCGGGTCTTGGATCTACAAGTGCAAAGGAATGCCTTACTTGAGTTTAGTGCTCAGATCTGGCGAGTTCATCACCCTCGGAGCATGGGCATCGGTCTGTGTAAGGTTGAAAGACAGAATATCAGCCATCTCAACTAAAGGATTGAGTTGTTAGTGACCTGTGGTCCAACGGAAAGTTAGTCAACTCACTTCCAGGCCCAATTAACCCGTAAGCATTTCCTTTCCAGTTTGCACACTCGCCGATGGCAAAAACATCCTTGGCTAATGTTTGCAAGTCATCGTTCACAACAATACCACCCCTAGGATGACACTCGATCCCACTGGACCTAGCCAACTCATCACGGGGCTTGATTCCAATAGCATAAATTACTAGGTCCGCTTCAACGGAAAGGCCGTCTTGTAAAGTGAAGCCAGAGAATATATTCTCTCCAGAGCCGTCGTTAGCAGGGCGACTTAGCTGTTCAATAGGAGAGCAGTTGACAAGGACTCGGACGCCCAACGCTTCAACTTTGCGTTGAACGATTTCCGCAGCATCCGAGTCCAGTTGACGAGAAAGAAGGAAGGCCTGTCGGTTGAGGACTGTGACATCTGATACCCTTTGAGTGAATCCGAAGAAACATTGCATGAGCAGAATGAGACGCGACCAAAACAAGTGACTGACGTAGGCATATCGAAGACAGCCTTGGCCGCCTCCAGACCCAGCAATCCCCCTCCCACGATGATCGCTCGAACCCCTTCCCTCTTCTCCGTATATAAGATGATGGCACTCAAGTCGGCAATATTGCGATACACAAAGACACCACGTGTCTTCTCAGCTTTTTCGGAGACGTAGGGAGGGAGACCTGCGACGGAACCCGTGGCGAGAACACACTTGTCGTATCGAAAGGAATGGCCTTTGTCAGTACGCAGGAGGTGTTCCCCGGGAGATAGTGAGACAACGGTTTCGCCCAGGTGATAGCGGAAACGATCAGGTTGTTGCTCAGCATACCAAGAGGGAGGATTGAGGTAGAGATTCTCTATCTGCATCATCTCCGTTCAGAAAACGACTGCGCCGAGCATTATGAATACGTACATTCCGATGTTTGAAATACTCTGTCAGCCTAAGACATGGGCAAGCGCTACGTTAATCATCGGGGCCGAGCACCCTCAGACATTCCGCACGCACCCAACACGGTTGTAGGCAAAATGAAACTCTTCTCCGCAAGTGATGATGAAATACTTGCGTTTTTCGTCCAGGTTGAGAAGCTTCTCAATGAAAGCTGGCAAGTATTTCATCAGTCACAACATACGAGACTCGGCCATATATCCGAGTCAAACTGACCGATACCAACCATTCCAAGCCCAACTGGCAGCGGTGTAGACAAGGTGATATGTGAGTAGTCAACTCCTCCCAATACGTGACGCGAACGCACCAACGAATATGACTTCTCTTTGATCACCATAGAGCTGCGAGTTCGCGGGTGCACTTGGCGGAAGAGGCATTGGAACATTCATGGCTCGAAGATGAATGTCGTCTCCAACAAAGAGACACTGATCTCTGTATCACGAGCATTACTCTGAACAAGCTGCAAATAGCCTCGGCGTCAACGTCCAGGGCCCGCCACTCAATGGGTAGGCCAGGCAAGAATAGTGCGATTCAGCGGACTGAATTGTGAATAGATATGGGATGTGCTCGTAACGCACAGTAGGCTCGTACTAAGGGCGGCCTAACGTTATGCAAAACGAGCATATCAAGTGTACCTATGTTACAATATGTACGGCACCCTGAAATGTTGATATATATATATATAAAGGGGGTGACGGGATAGTATGGTGAACAAGCTTAAGCTCGAGATGGAGTTAGACACTTGCCAGTTGAACGTCCAAGTCGCCTGTGGTTAGTTAGGCATTGATTGGGTAAATAAGCCCAGCCTATTCAGCCGGCGCTTGCACACTTACTGAACATCGTAACGGTCGGCGTGCGTGAATCTCCGAATGAGATACTGTATTCACGCCCTCCGTTCTTGGTTTGTATTCAAGGGCCAAAGGACAGGTATGAACTCGTCAGCAGGGTGCTGAATTTGGTGCTACAGTTGTCCGACGGGGATTACAGAGCAGTCACCTCCTTATCGTCGCTTTTTTTATTTTACATTCGTTTATAAATCAACCGACGCCTTCGCAAAAGGTGCAAGTTCTGCCGGTCAAATAGTATATAAGGCATTACTTGACATTCTTACCACTAATATGACAACAGCTTATTGTTACAAACCCACCCTCCGAACCAAGGTTCCCACGTACGGTTCTTTGTCGCATTCCAGGCTACTATTCACAGTTAGTTCGTCGTGTCTTATCGTTATCTGCTCCGCAGGGTCCACAGTCCACATGATACAGACACTTTGATGGTCCACCATGACGCCATTTTGAAACGACAAACATATACCCGGATTCTGGTTTGACGTCCAGCCCGTCGGCATGATAACGAATTGTTCCATGAGAATCATTCGTCAGTGAATCGTGACAACGTACCGAGCGTTTCCTTTGTGCCATGAACTTGAGGCCTACATTGTTAGCAGAATTGGGGCTCGCCACCAGCCCAGAAGGGGTATGTTATGAGGTGGATCCTAAAGACAAGTGCGTTTGTCACAGGAACCCCAATCCTGCCCATATTAACGCAATGCACTGAGTTTAGAGACACCCCAGACTCCTGGGTAGCCAGGGATCCAAGACTCGTTCGTCTCACAGGCAAACATCCGTTCAATTGCGAAGCCAAGTTGAAAGACTTGTACGCTGCGGGGTTTCTCACACCGGTCAATCTGTTCTATGTGAGGAATCATGGTGCAGTCCCAAAGGTAGACAAGGAGATGGCAGAAAATTGGACGCTAGAAATTCACGGGTACGTGTGTGTCGCTCCTAGACAGAAATTTCTTTCATTGAAGTATGTTCGATGGGCTTGCTCCCCACGCACCTATAGGCTGTGCTCTCGCCCTGTCGTACTGAGCCTTGCCGACCTTTGCACCCAATTCGAGGTTGTCACCATTCCGGTTACCCTAGTCTGCGCCGGCAACCGCCGTAAAGAACAGAACGTTGTTCAACAGTCTCTTGGGTTTTCCTGGGGTGCCGGAGGCGTCTCTACCGCGCTGTTCACTGGTATATACCTCGCCGATATCCTCAGATATGTCAAACCCACGAAGAAAGCGAGGCATGTCATCTTCGAAGGATGTGATAACCTCCCAAAAGGTCCATATGGCACCAGGTAAGTAGAAACATGGTGTGCATATATAGGAAGGGTTTGGAGGCTTAATTACCTGCCAGTCAGCGCCTGAGTTGGGCACAAGACAAAAACAAGGGAATGATGCTCTCGTGGGCCATGAATGGACTCGAGTAAGTTATCACAATTACTGAAGAGGCATTACGGCTTGTTGATCTCGCCTTAATACAGGCTCCGGCCTGACCATGGATATCCTCTTCGGCTTGTGGTTCCAGGGCAGATTGGAGGACGTTCTGTCAAGTGGTTGACTCGTATTGAGCTCTCGGAAACCGAAAGCCAGCATCATCTCCACTTTCATGACAACAAGGTTCTGCCCATGACAATTGGGCCTAGCCAAGCAAGAGCGGAGAAGGAATGGTGGTACGATCCCAAGTCTGTTCTTTCTGTCCGGTCTATCTATCTTGTGAACGATATTGGCTGACGAAACGATTATAGATATATTATCAACGACCTCAATGTCAACAGCGTCATTGCTCGACCTGACCATGGCGAGGTTCTAGACACGACGTCGAAGTCAACCGGCGCTACGTACACAATGGAAGGTTATGCATATGCTGGCGGCGGACGTCGCATCACGCGCGTCGAGACCTCCTTCGACGATGGCACCACCTGGAGTCTTGCTAACATCGTCTACCCAGAAGATGTGTTTCGCCAGCTGGATTATTCTGATCCGGTCTACGGCACTATCGACCTGTCAGACAAGGACACCTGCTTCTGCTGGTGCTTCTGGAGCTTCAAAGCGCCAATTGAGCTTTTGAAAAGGAGCTCAGCCGCTATCGTCAGGTGCATGGACGAGTCTCTGGCTCTCCAACCCCGGGATATGTACTGGACTCCTACGGGTATGATGAATAACTGGTCAGTCGTACTTAGTCTCTGTGTTTTTTTCCAAACAGCGCTCAGTCTGCAATCAAACAGGTGGTTCAGAGTCGCTATCCACCGCGAACGGGACAAGCTGAGGTTCGAACATCCTACTAGTAAAGGCTTTTGCACAAATTTCTCGGCCATACTTCTAATGTCACCATCATTCGCAGTGGCTGGGGCGCAACCTGGGGGCTGGATGCAGCGAATTAAGGATCAAGGCTTGGATCCTGCCAATCCTGTCTTCTCGGACGAACCGTCGTCTTCTCCGCAGTTCAAGATCGAGATCAATACCACAGCTCGTCCGAAGGCCATTACCTTGACCAAGCCAAGTGTTAATCGCAAAGTCACTGTAGAAGAGTTAAAAGCACATGTAAGACAGGGAGAGGCGTGGTTTGTGGTTCGAGGAGAGGTATGGCATTATATCATCTCGATGCGATGGAAGACACATTTCTAGTTATTTTCTTAGGTTTACAACGCCACCAGTATGTTGAATACGCACCCTGGTGGCGAACAATCCATTACGCTTGCGGCGGGAGAGGACGTCACGGACGACTTCATGGCCATCCACAGTTCCGACGCCAAAGAGCAACTCTCCGAATACCACGTTGGAACTCTGATGGATGGGCAATCGCTGCACAAGGACGAGGGCGACGACGCCGACGACGCCGACGCCGACGGATCCAGGCCTTTCCTGAACAAGAAGTGGAAGAAAGTGACGCTTCTGGGCGTGGAAGACGTGTCGAGGGATTCCAAGATCTTCAGTTTTGCACTCCAGCGACCGGATCAGGAGCTCGGCCTCCCCGTCGGCCAGCACGTTTACGTGCGGTTGGCGAGAAAGGACGGCAATGACAAGGGCGAAATTGTCCAACGCCCGTATACGCCCATTTCCAGTTGCGACCAGAGGGGTGTCGTGGATATCCTTGTCAAGTGCAACATATCTCTCGTCTTTCTCAATAGCATCTCATCGTTTCTTCTCTATCAGGATCTACTATCCAAGCGAGCAACATCCCCTCGGAGGCCGTATGACGCTGGGCTTCGCCCAACTTGATATTGGCGACTCCGTAGAACTGAAAGGCCCACTCGGTCACTTCATCTGGCAAGGCGAGGGCAGGGCTTCCCTTCATGGGAAACCGCAGATCGTCCGAGAAATCGGCATGGTGTGTGGGGGCAGCGGCATCACTCCTATACTTCAGGTTCTCCGACGGATCCTTCATGACGAGTCCTGTGACGACGTCAAGATCTGGATGCTCGATGCCAACCGACACTTTGACGATATTCTATGCCGGGAGGAGCTTCATCGGCTGCTTGAGGGGCACAAAGACCGTTTACGTCTCCACCATACACTAACTGGGAAGACCATTCCCTCTGGCTGGGAGTACTCGGTCGGTCGTATCAACGATCATATGCTGAAAAGCTATCTTCCCGGCCCGGCTGAGGACAGACTCGTGTGTATTTGCGGACCACCCGCCATGGAGCAATTAATACAAGGCGCGAAGTTTTGCCGTTCGTGCCGAAATACATTTGCTCACTTTTCGTTCGTAGATGCCCTAGAAAAAATAGGATGGAATCGATCAAGACAGCTTGTTGTGTTCTAGCATGCTCAGGCTTGCTTATGAAGTGAAGTGGGCTGCGCTGCGTTATTAGCCCTCTGAAGAAACATGTACATAAATGGCAGTTGCCTAGATTTTGGAGTCATTTTCAATACTCGATTTAAATTACATGTAAATGAGGGGTCATGATGTACTGCCCATGTCACGCTGGAGCCCTGATCGGCAACAAAACGATATTGATGGCCATGCATG